>JAHBCN010025326.1:0-11291 GCA_019359885.1 Listronotus oregonensis | reverse complement strand
TTTTGTGGTGTGTTTAGTTTTGAACACCAAATTACGGGCATGTATAGGTAAACTCTTTGATATCTTGGAAACTTAAACTTAATAATTGTTCCAGTGAAGTTCAAGTTCTTGTTTGGTATTCTATCAAAAAAAAATAATCATTTCTATTTAAAATTATTTAAAAATAGTTTTTGACAAAAGGAGAAAAAAAATAATAGATTCTCCTAGTAACTTGAAATTAAAGGTAATAAATAATAAAACAAACAGTATAAAATATTTTATACAAATAAACAAAGCATTATCAACATATTATTACCAAAATGTGTATTTGATAGCAAACTTATATCGGTATTCATTATACTTTTTTGGAATAACAAGTAACACACATCTGTAAATTAATCCAAGAATGTCAATATTGTACTAAGTAGATAAAAATGCAATTTTCCTTGAGACACAAATCATTATTCAGTAAACAAAGTGCAAAGATTATTAATCCATTTTTTCTAACATGGTAAGTAATAATTATTTAATTAGTCGTAACTATATTAATACTCTTTAGTAATATAGAATATACTAATTAAGTTAATATATCATTTTAAAAAAATGTCTTTTTTGGGATGCTAACACCGGCATGCTATTTAAAATGTTTTTGAATATTTATTATAGGATGATCCCTTTATTTTATTCTTTATCTCTTTTGGAAAATTAAACCTTTATAGACAAAAGTTAAATAGTAAATTTGGTTACATAATAGATTTTTAATGTAAAAGTAAATAAACTTGCTTTTAAATGTTTCAAAATTTATTAAAGTATTACTATACAATTGTTTCGCCTTGGTAGGACTTTGTACTCTTGACAATTGTTTTTAATCACTTATTAAAAATATCTAAAAATGTTTCACAACAAACCACCTCTTTAGATACAATATAAGTCTTTCAATATGCCATTCATTTGTCTGAATCATGTAGTTAAGTTATCCTAAACAGAATTTGGAAAGCCTATTTGTTTTCTACTTTTTGACTCATAGTATATAATTCCAAAAATGCATCAATTAGGGGAACTTGCCGCAGTGCCGGACACGTAAGCTTTTTAACAGGTTTTTTGAAAACTCTGATCAAAATGCAAAACGTAGCATATGCTATGCTTACTAAAAACCTTTTTGAGTTTTGCAAAAAAAAATCTTTAATCTAATAGTTTATTATTAGATTTTAAATAGGTATTAATTTCACCTGTGACGAAAACTGTTCCCAGTATCGGACACTATAAATAAAACATGAAAGTTGTGTGAAAAAATAAATTTATTTAAACAAATCCATCATAACATATAGTAATACTGTCTTCTGTTGTTTACATGCAATGATCGCACACAAAATAGCTGATGTTATCTCTGTCAGCACACTCCACATGTGCCCAACCACAACATCTGATACACTGAACCCAGTCTTCGTCGAAAATTTTCCCACAAAGAATGCATTCAACGTTGTTAGATTCAGCTTCCTTTCTTTCATTATTGTTTAGCGAATCAACTAATCTCTTTTTAACTTTCATCACTTTTTTTGACCGCACAGGAATCTTTAGTTTTTCAGTTTTTATTTCTTTTAATTGTTTTTTTGTTTTTTCTTGTTTTTTAAGTTCTGTTTGCTCTTTTATTTTTGCTTTTTTTTTCAAGCATTTCTTTGTATGGGGTGGAGGTCAAAATCTCACTTTTTTCAGATTTTCTTTTTCTTGAAATTATTTTCCTTTGTAGATCGTCAGCAACGTTGGAAATTTGATTGATGGCATTCTGAAAGTGGGCAGATGTGGACGGAGTTGCAGCGTCAGTCGATGAAAAGTTTTTTTCTTGATTATTTGCAGAAGTAGAAGGTTGTTTAATTTTATCATGTACTGTGGCAATAGTCACTACTGCTGTTTTGGAAACTTCTGGGGAAGGTGTTCTTGGAGGATCTATGTCAGTTCTTCCTTGAAATAGTGTTGTGTTTGAGGATGGAAGAAAATCAAGATCTCCAAAAACATCTCTATTTAGAGGGTAAATTCCTGTACATTGAAATGCAGATTGACCCAATTCCATGCGACATATCTTAGAAAATGCATTACCAACCAAACCCGCGATATCTTGAATAGTGATTTTTATGCCTAACTTTCCGTATTTGCTCGTCCAGATCTCACATGCTGCGTTAAAAGCATTTTTAAAAGGCTTCATTATTGCACGGTCCAGAGGTTGAAACTTATGTGTGGTATGGGGGGGTAAGCTTAACATATGAATCTGACGTTCTTTGGCGAAATTGAATGACTTTCAGATCTTTGTGAGTACTGTGGCCGTCCAGGATTAAAAGGACTGGATTTTCTTCAGATGAATTAACCCTTTCCACAAATGCATACAGCCATTTTAGAAATCCTGACACTGTTATCCATCCACTTGGCTGGGCATCGAAAGTACTTCCTACTGGAGCGTCTTTGGTTAGTTTCACATCCATACGTTCTCTGGGAAACACAAAAAGGGGCGGAATAAATTGATCTCCTGCAGCATTAATGAAAAGCATAACCGTAATGTTTTTTCCTCGCTCACCTGATGTCAATTTGCTGACTTGTTTTTTGCCCTTGACGGACAATACTTTTTGCACGTTAGTGTGAACCACTGAAACGCCAGTTTCGTCACAGTTGAATATGCGGCTGGGGGCAAAAGAATATTTTTTCATGAGTTCTTCGAGTTTATTGAAGAAGGCGTCTACTTGTTGTTTATTAAAGCCTTGTGCCCTTTGAAGACTAGTTGACTGTGCAGAACGCAACGAAAACTCAGGATGCCGCTTCATAAAAGTACGATAAAACTTGTTTCCTGCAGATTTTTTGGCCTTATTAAATTGGTTGGGTAATTTAAAGTACTCAGCAAGGTCGTAAGCTAATGCCAAAAATTCCTTTTTATTCAGAGGTAAAAAACAACTATCTAGGTACTTGAGGTGTTTAACAAGTTCATCTTCTAACTCTCTACTAAAGATATTTTTTAAACGGCCCATTGTAGGTGCCATTATAAAATTTTGTCCCCTCTTGAGATTCGTAACTCGGTCCCCTAAAGAGCTTTTAGGGACAAAAAAGCGTGTTGCAGCCACCCTTACACTAAATTCTCCAGAAAGAACGCTGTCAACAGCTTTTTTCATGTTTTCTTCATCCCACATACCCTTCCTTTGATTTGACATGGCATATATTTCTGAAACCAAAATAGTAGGTTATATGATAGTCATACGTTGCCTTTATAAACCTGTTATTTTCTGTCCGGTACAGGGCACACACGCACTGTCCGATACTGGGGCATCGAAAGCCATTACAAAACAATGAATATCCACAGAACCACGCCAACTTTCATCCAAACTCAAACAACAATATTTACTTAGATAGTGTAGCATCCCAAATAACCTAAGAACAAACTAAGAAAACTTACCTTTTAACACAAACAAAACCCAGAAAACTTGCACCATACACCAGAACACACAGGTTAAAACAAATATATTTTAATATTTTCACCTGACGTGAACCGATTTGCAAATGGCGCAAAATGACATGGATGCTTGTGACGTAGAATCCAAATGTAATAGAGAGTTTCAGCATTGTTGCCTAAAATCGATCGAAACACTATCTGTCCGGTACTGGGGACTGTCCGGTGCTGTGGCAAGTTCCCCTACTGACATATGTGTACTACTAAATATACCCTTCATTTAACAATACTTTCATAATTTAATTAATTAATGACTAACTCATGAAATATGTGTTTACCAATGCAATGGTAAGATCGTTTAATCTTATTTAAAATTGCTTTAATAATAATATATTATAATTATAAAATATTTTTAATAATGCATAAATTAATAGAAATATTCGATTTTATGGTTAAAAAACCACGTTAAGATAACCAAATGTAAAAAAAATATTACATAGATTTTGGTGAAAATTGAAAACATTTTTTTGGGAAGTATAGTTACTTTTACTAATGTACTTATCTGTTTGAAAATAAAACATTCTTTTTGCACATTTTAATAAGTTGTAAAACTACTTTAGTACTTGCTACACAGTTTTTTTCAAATCGAGCAATTTTTGAATTAATACATGCATAAAACAAAATATGAAAATAATTTAAAAATATTAAAAACCTAGTTTTACTCCCGATCTTCCGGTTACTTTTTCCCTTTTGACAGTTCCTTTTTTTATTATAAAACGTATAATATATCAAGTAAAGGAAATACATACTGCTCATTTTTTCTAATGATTTACTGTTCATTAGCTTGGTTGACATGATAGTGAAAAATTACATAAAATTACTTATAGGAAATATTGCACCAAATTGTTTTAAGACTTTTATACTACACACACAGTTATATGTGGTGAGCACTTTTTATAAATATATTTTTGGTTACCTATTAATAAAAAATAGCAACAGCTCTTCACCATTTTTAAAGTAGAAAGCATTATATGTAATTTAGAATTATTATTTAAAGTTTAGAAAACTCAATTGAATAGTGTTAACGAACAAGAAATCAAGCACCATTTTACTAAATTAAACACTCTTAATAATATTTTATTTTTAATATAAAATTTTAATTTCAATATCATATACAACATAACAACTACAAAAAGCTACTTGCAAAGTCAAATATTTTGCTTCTGTAAATTTTATCACTGTTAAAGCAGTTTTGCCTGAATTTATTTTTTTTTTGTTTTCATGCTTATTTCCATGTACGTTATGGCAGCTTACACACTGATGCAACGCAACACATTTGACCGACTCAAGCAACTAGTTGCATTAGTCTGACCCATATGGCTTTTGTAGAAGCATTCATACGTGTGCAATACGACTGATGCAACTATACAACTGGTTGTATGCGACTGGACATGTTGGTCGCACTGCTATTAGTTGCATTGGTTTTTGTATGTATCGTCATTATTTTCTTTATTTTAACACGTTTAATGCGTTTCTACAGTCTTAATAGCCGACGCAAATTTTTAAAATTTTAAATATTTGGTGTAAAATCTCTACATTACCATTGTAGAAATCAGTTTTATTTAATAGATAATTTTTTTCTCAAAAATTTCATGTAAAAATCACTAGGTCTATTTGTCACGATGTATGCCAAGCCCCGAAACTTAAGATTATTCTATCGGCTACAAGTTACTTTTACATCAAGTTATGTTTTCAAATATCCACAAAAGCTAAAAAAAGACAATAAAATATTGAATAAAAATAATAATTATATCTAATTTTTTAATCGGGAGAACAAAAAAACTAATAAATCTTAACAAGTTGTTATTTTTCTTTTTCTGTGAAATACGTCGACAAATAAACCTTTGCAGCTACAAACATCCTTCGTTAAAAATTTTCTACAGAATACGGGTCCACCCAAAAATGTCTTTTCTTTCTCCTTCAAAAATACCAAGAAATAATAACATCCTCATCTTCTGAGCACTCCATTTTGACTAAATTATAGTCCCATCAATTGTATAACAATGTGAAAACATCGATCTCATGCAACTAGTTGCTTGGGTCGGTCGTATAAGTTGCATTGCGTCAGTGTGTAAGATGCCTAACGTTATCCAATTGCATTTTAGAAAGTACCAAATGTAATCAGATTTCCAAAGTTAGTAGTCGTCAATTGTAATTCGATTAGTCAAATAAATTTCAGAAAGGGTCATGTGTAAATATAAAAATATCACAGATAATATTAGTTGCAATTTACTAATTTTTTAAACATATATTTTAGGTCAGTTATAAATGGCCTTTTAATCAGGTTATAAGGGGTTACGCAAAGAAAATATGTAGAATATAGTGGACTATAAAGTTGTATGTAGAGCTTTATTAGAGATATTTGTACAAAAACCCTTAAACTGGGTATAGGGAAAAACAATACTTTTAAGCTGTTTAATTGGAATGAGTGGTAAAATACTGATTATAATATTATTGGTCATCCAAAATGCTTACTAAATTATAAAGAAAAATGGAAGTTGACACGTGGCTTCAGGAGAATAATGCAATGTTTCTGGATTGTATGTAAAATTTTTAATACATTTGGTATTTAGGGGGTTAAAACAGCCCCCGGTAATTGTTAAAAAGTCTGGATTACATTTAATAAATTTTGCTTTTTGATTTACAATTGAAAATGATATAGGTAGGACTATGTGAATTGACAATTGGTTTTGATAATTTTATAAAGTATAATAAAAAATAAAATATGTTTTTGTTTTTAGCAAAAAGAAACCATATTGAAGATTCTCTTGAGTTTTGCAATATGTTTACTTTTAATACTTCCTGTTAAAAGCATGGATGAAGAACAATTAGAAGTTATAAAAAACTTTGAAAAACAAGAAAGCAAAATATACGACCTGCAGCAATCTTTTCGAAGTAAACGCAGTGCAAAAAACAAACGGAAATTTCGAATTAATGCTACCGTTTTTGGAAAATAAACCTACTACTTTAAAATCGCTTGCTAAGGCTAAAATAAAAGATATACTTATTTTTTA
The DNA here is from genome assembly GCA_019359885.1 of Listronotus oregonensis. Taxonomy (NCBI): domain Eukaryota; kingdom Metazoa; phylum Arthropoda; class Insecta; order Coleoptera; family Curculionidae; genus Listronotus; species Listronotus oregonensis. The sequence continues at coordinate 4,811 of JAHBCN010025326.1, read as the reverse complement.
TGCTTTTGTATTTTACCCTTTTGTTTACTGTAGTTGTAGTTTTAAGTGTACTACTGAGCCAGTCGCTCATAAAGATTTAAGATCCTGGACCTATAAATTTATAGAATTAGAAAAAGACTTAACACTAATTGGATGTCTTTAATTGTTAACTAAATCATCATGTATTTTTTGTTTTCAGCAAAAACGTAAATATCTGATGATACTTGCTATCATCTTAATATGTTTACCTTTAATACATGCTAATAAAACAACAATCGCACAGAAAGAATCAGAAGTTGAGCAAATTGAAAACCTTATTAAACAAGAAAGCAGAGTATACAGTCCAAGATATTCTGTATCCTCTAGAATCATAAGAAGAAGAAAAGGCAGAAGAAAACTTGCAGTTCACGCTCCAACTTTTGGAAAGTAAAAATTGAAATTAAAAAACTAGTTTTTATATTATGTTTGTTTTAAAAATTTGACTGTTAGGCAATAGCAATAATACTTTATTGAATTATTTAATAGCATCAAAGGCAGATTCGATAACTGACTTTGCGATGTACCAGTATTATAATGACTTGATGAAAAAGAGAGATTATTAATTTAATATTTTATATAAATATCATTGAACCAATTCGAAGCTTTTATTTTGACATTATTACTACCAAATTATTTAAACATTTTAATTACCTTTAATTGCGTTTGTATGAAATGTCATTTATATATGATATCCTTAATTAATTCTAATGATTTTTTTCTGAATAATAAAGAACATTACCTTTGCGGTACAATATGCCTGCACTCTGCACTAAAATAATTCAGCGAGAGTAGTTAATGGTTTAAAAACTAAAATATGTATTCAAATTTCTTTAAAAAAAAACAGAATATACCAGTTCGTATAACTCATTTTATTGTTTTACCGCATTTTTCGTTGATATTATAAATTAAAGCTTACAAAGTAATGAAATATCTTAAACGATACCAGCTTAAATTAATTAATTCCTTATACTGAAATACGTCACACAAATTTAATAATTTTTTGAACCCACCCGTCCCTGTCACAACTCGTCACATGTGATCTTTCGTTGTGGGTTCTAGCTTACTTACTTAAACTACAAAAGTCAGCAAAGAAATATATGTTTAAACATTTTAAAATCTTCACAATGTTTAAAATTTTAAAAAAATAACACTGTCTTTAATTTTCACCTTTATTTGGTGTTAAATTTGTTGTGTTATATGGCTGACAAACTCACCTTCTTAAAATCAATTTTTTTTCGAAAGATTTTAAGAACAGTGAAACATTTAAATCTTTTAAAATTGATTTTAATGAATTAATGATGTTCCTAAAAATATTGTTATTTAACAAACTATGAGCTAGATATTAATATAGCAATTTGAATTATAAATCCACTGTACAAAATGTTTTTCCAGGCAACATTGTATAATATATTTTTTTGGCGATCGTTTATTTATGAGTATTATTAACCTATACATAATCATTTATTAATATTACATATTTATGCATGGTTTTTTTTAATAAACGATTATAGTATGGATAACCAAAAATACATTGGGTTTATTTACAACATTGTCGTTCTAATAACAACCATTAAAGCATCTGTTAAGTCAGAGCTGTCGTCAATTGAATTAAAATAATTGAAAAATCGTATTCAATTACTTCTCAGTAAATTGATTACTTTAATTTCAATTTCTTTCCGGAGAAGGTAATTGTATTTGGATTTTAATAGAATAATGTAATCGTAATTGGTAATTGATTATCACGAATCCCAAGTAATTCAATTACTTAGAAAGTATTTCGATTACTTATAAAATAAGTGAATTACTTAGACGTTAATTCAATTAACTAATAAATAATTAAATTACTACAAAAAATGCATTTACCTCTCTTCATGGAAAAACTGCTGGAATTTTGGCTAGCCAGAAAGAGCATCTTAAAACACGGCGGGCCGCTTTGAATCCGGCGAACGCCGCCTCCGCGTCGATTTAGTATTTTTGATTAATGCTTACCACCACCGTTTTTGTGGAAAAATCTGTTGATGTTTGGGGTAGGATAACAAGAAATTTTTATTTCAGAGTTATTTACTGTTGAACTTGCCGAGAGAGCAGTTTGAATAGTGTGACGTGCGCGTATGATGCATATTAGTATAACTATTTTATTTGTTTAGTGTATCGTTTTTAATATATATGGTAATTTAAATAAAGTAATTGCTAAAATATTCAATTACTTTATGTTTAAATTGATAATTGAATTACTTTGAACAAACATCCTAGTAATTGGTAATCGTAATTTACTACTACTTAGGAGAGTAATTGGTGATTGTAATTGAATTACTTTTCAAAGCAATTGCAAGAGCTCTGATCTCAACCCTGAACTTGAGCGTTTGATGGCCTTGATCATTAATCGCCCTCATTTATACTCTTGTTTGTTAAATAGCTACTATAAAAAATTGTGATTTGTTTAATTTTTAAATAAAATATAAAAAACATAATTGATTTTTCAAATACTTAACTACTATAATAAAAGCGTTACTTTTCATTTGCGCTAGTTCTAACTAAGATGCGAGTTTTTATAATAATGGAATAAAGAGACTTTGGTTCTTCAAGATCTACTAATATTCGCTTTCGGAAATCGAACATTTTGCTTCAATTTGTAGGATTCTTGTGGAGTAACTTAAACTGATTACTTAAAGATGGGTAACAGAAACCACCTTATACCACTTCACCGTATTTACAAATTGACCAACAAAAAACTATGAAATTAAGTTACAGAACTGTGATACAAGTTGTCTTGTATTTACAGATAAATTTGCTTGCAAACAAATGTCGTTTTTTAAAAAAATCGATTTATTTTTAAAGTTTGAATTTTGTTACATATTTCCGTTTTTTACTAAACTTAAACTTTTATCTTAGATAAAAAAGAGGATATTTTTTTGTACAAAGGATTGATAGAGATTTACAAAATCGGTTTGTAGAAATATTTTTTAAGAAGTTTACTTGGGTGAAAGAAACGATGTTTTATTAAATAAAAAAATATTTTATTTTTAAATTGTGCAAAGTATAGAACTTACCAAGAGATTCTCGTATTATTTAGCTAAGCTGAGAAACAACTCTACTTACCGATGTGCTGAAAATTAAGAAGTTAAAGAACCATTCGGTTTACCTAACATCACTGTTTCTTGGGGTGGCGCCACCGTAGCATAAGTGTCAATTTCATAAAGTTATTAGAGTAGGATAGAGAACTAAACAGAGAAAGAAAAAGTCCCGCTTGCACTTCAGCACACTTTACCATGATACTATTACTCGAGAAGATAAACCCACGCGCATGAGATAAGCCTATCTCTCTCGCACGCCTGACGTCACTCGATGACAAATTTCCCCAGAAACAGCGAGTTTTAATATGGCGTTTCGATTTCGGTTTAGATGTTCGATGGATTTAGTGTATTGTTTATTTATTTTTTGAAGCCAAACCTAGATTTTGTAACTTGGCGTAAGGAACTTTACCACATTTTTAACAATTTTAATGGGGAGTCATTAAAGTTGACTAAAAATTATTTAAAATCGCAAATGGATTTAGCCAAATCTGTATTTTAAAATTCTAATGTTAAATAGAGATATTAAAAAAAAACAAAGTAAGTAAGAGAAAAATGACGAAAATTATAAAATAGATTAATTAAATTTGGTTTTCTTGTGTAAATTTGTTAATTTTCTAAGTACTAATATATTCTTAAAAAAATAAACAGAATTGTTAAACATTACAGTGTCATTTTCTTAACACCTCTACCCATAAGCAATATAAGAAATATAGACTATTCTTTATAGGTAGGTATAGCGCATAAAACTCAATAAAAATTTTAAAAATTGTCACAATACGCTGTATATTAATCCTCTACTTTTGTTTTATTTTTTTTGCAACATAACAAAATATGTACTGATATTTTTCTGCAGAAGTATAAGTCTAAAGTAGGTAACTAAATTTATTTAAATAAAAACCATAAATAATTTTTTTGCGCTATAAAGTGTTATTAGTTTATTATTAATTAACAAGCCTTTAGACTTTTCATATTACATATGTTTAAATTAAAATACTTTAAATAATTATAATCGTTTGTTGTTTGTTTTTTAAACCTTAATCAATGTCAAACGGGCATTTATATTATTTATTCTATACCTTATTTTTAAAGGCTTATTATCATAGCACGGATCCTAAATCCCACATACAATTAAGAAAATATCTTACATACTATTATAATAATCATAGAATATCTCATACACCAATATATATAATAATCATAAGTAATGCCAAAATACAATAAATGTTAAAAAAGGCTTTAAAACACTGCTTTCCCAACCGACAAGCAGCATTTTTGTCATCGAGTGACGTCATGCGCAACGTCGTACGAAATTGAATCGCCAAGTGGGTTTATCTTCTCAAGTAATAGTATCATGCACTTTACTCTGTCTATGCTAGCGCCACTTCTGGAGGATTTTTCAACTGTTATTTACTGCTTACAGCTGGACACTTTTTCAACACCTTATGTTTCTTCACTTCATAAACATGACCTACAATAAGATTTTGAGAAATACTCAATGATAAACACGTAAATTAATAATTTTAGAGGTACTTACACAGCTGTTATTTACATTTTTGAGTTCTGCAGCATAGTAGTCAGCGTTATTTTTAAAGAAACGCACAATCATAAATGCGTATATCTTAAGTAGGTTTCTGTTATCGGCTTGCACAAAATTTATGTTCATTTTGAGGTACGAAACGGATAATTATGTTACTTAAAATATGTTTTTTATATAAAATG
>JAHBCN010025325.1:0-11344 GCA_019359885.1 Listronotus oregonensis | reverse complement strand
AAACATTTTTAATATTAAACGACGTATATAGTATATGCGAATTTGATTTATCAATTAACTTATTAAAATAATGATTAGTTAAGTAATTTTTAATTTTTGTTGATCATTCCGGAAATTTTGAAAGCGTTTTAGATTATCCCAGAAACTTTCAAGAACATTTTAGATCAATTACAACACTTGCACACATTTTGGAACTTTCAAGATCATTTCAAAAATGTTTAGAACTTTCTAGACCTTCTAGATTGATTATATCAGTTGCACACATGTTTGAACTTTCTAGATTATTCCAGAAATTTTTAGAACCTTCTAAACTATTTCGGATCGATTTGAACAGTTGCATTTAACATTTGCAACCTTTTTGATCATTCCAGAAATTTTCAGAACTTTCAAAAGTTCACATGTTTGAGAACGACGGGAACAACTATATATATATATATATATATATATATATATATATATATATATATATATATATATATATATATATATATATATATATATATATATATATATATACAGGGTCCTGCAGCTCACCTCCTGTCTTATGTAGCTCTTTATTATTCACTGTAAAACTTTCATTCTTGCAGACGTTACCTTTAATCTACGGTGCATTTCAGAAAAAATAATTTTGTTATAATGCGCAAAGTGCGCAGATGTGCATTTTTAATAACACTGTGTATTTTTTATATTTAGAAATTTCTTGTAGACAACTATCTTCCCCTTTTGCTAACACGGTTCAGTATTTCAGAGAAAAAAATAAATATAAAAAACTGTTTGCACCATTGTATTTAAATTAATAAAATCTATAGGGTTGATTAATAGAATTAAACAAGGAACTTATTAATAGGGTATATCAGTCGCTTATGTCATTGTTGGTTATTGAACTGCGGGTGCTTAGTGCCCCTAAATTTGAAAGCACTTTATTTTTTTATTTAAATAGAGCCTGTATATTTTTAGGTCGTTAGATGTGAATTAAAACAAAATTTTTCTAATTATAACCCTATCGAAATTCCTAACACATCAAAAGTTATTCGTTGAAAACTGATTTTGAGTATTTTAATAGTAATACATTGAATAAAAGTGTGCTATGAAAACAATTTATTGACATTAGAGTTTCCTAATAACGTTAATTATTACCTAGAAATTGGTTGAAGTTACATAAATGTTAGCTGAAAGTATTAAAAATTAAAAATTAGGTTTATTTAACATTTAAAGGTTTTTTAAAATTAATTTTATTTCAATTAATAAATAATAATTATTTACTGGAATTTTTATAATATGTCAAACTAAGATTTTGTAAGTTAAATAAACTCCAATGTTAATAAATTGTTTTTTATAGCCACCTATCATTTTTATTCAATATTATTGCTATTAAAATAGATGCGAAAATGAGTTTTCAACGAATAACTTTTAATGTGTCAGGAATTTCGATAGGGTTATAATTAGAAAAATGTTTGTTTTTTAATTCTACATCTAACGACCTAAAAATATACAGGTGCTCGTATTTAAAATAAGAAAAATAAAGTGCTTTCAAATTTGAAGAGTTTGACACTAAATTTGGGACACCCTGTACAGTTCAAATTAACCAAACATGACATAAGCGACTGATATAACCCTACTTAATAAGTTTCTTGTTTAATTCTATTAATCAAGCCCTATGGGTATTTTTATTCATTTTTAAATACAATAGTGCAAAACAGTTTTTTTTAATATTTATTTTTTTTCTCTGAAATTACTGAACCGATGTTGACAAAATTTTAGAGGATTATAGTTGACTACAAGAGGTACCTAAATATATAAAAAAATACACAGTGTTCCATTTAAAAAATGCACCATCGTGACGTCACACTTTTTGCGACACCCTGTATAACCAATATACATAAGACGGGACAGGTGAGCTCGAGGACCCTGTATATATATATATATATATATATATATATATATATATATATATATATATATATATATATATATATATATATATATATATATATATATATATAACATTTTCGTCACCCACAACTCCCTTACTTTCAAGTGCAGACCTAGCGTAACTTACCACCAAAACTATTAGTGGGTGGCAGTGGGTAGTTATGAAAAAAACGATGGACATACAAACACAGTTTCCTTTTATATATGTATTAGATATTAGAATTAAATAAGATTAGATATATTTAAATATACTTAATTTTTGGTATGTTCACATTATTTTCTCTTGAATCATTCTGTTACAGACCTTTGCGTATTTTGATATAGCTGAGATCTAAATAAAAATTGTTTTAGGTATGTACATATTTTTTTTATTATAATGTCCGAACGGCCTTCCAGGCCCGATCAGCGCCCAAAACTAAAAAGCTCATCAGGGCCGACAGGCTCATTCAGCCTTAGACCCAATAGGTGGGCCCTAGCCGGGTCAGCGGTCGGGTAGAATCACGCAACTACGCATAATAAAAGCCCGTCCCCGCAGGGCTCCATCTGTAGTTATATAGATAACTAGTAGTTCTGAACTACTCCCCATTAACATCGGGGTAACCCCCATCAACATCTGGTAAAGTCATTGTCATCTATGGTCATCCATAAGATTGCTGACTACGCTTGTTATTGCTTAACTGAGATCGAAACCTATATCGTGCCATGAGAAGTTCGTGACTACCAGCTGCGTATTTCTTTTTCTATTGACTTTTAAAAAACTTTACTGATCTTTAAAAATTTTAAATTTACCTTTAATATTACTTTTTACATTAGGCAGGATCATTTACCACATCGATGACATGACGTACAATGTGGGTGTTATAGCTTTCCAACTAAAACAAAGATGATACTTGAGTCCTTTAGATAAAAAAGGCGTAAGAACGAAATAAGAACACAAAAAATATTGTGTCTTCTGTTTTCCGTAAAACTGAATAATTTAGTTACTAATTTGTATCAACCTGCCCCACAGCTGGTTCCAAATTTTAGATGGAACATTCAGGATTAACAACTAGTTTCGGGATTTAATAAATACCATAGGTAAAACGCTTATTATTTAATAATATTAATGGTAATATAGTTTAACTCAGTATTTTTAAGTAAAAATCATTATTAATAGAATACAAACAGAAATGTGGCCAATTTTGTATTTGCTTCAGTAGTCTGCACTTCACCAAAAGTTGAAAACCACCATATTAAAGAATTATATTATTATAATTTTATTAACTACATTTAAGGTATTACCAAAAAAGCCTTTTTTATTGTTTTTTTATTTAATATTGCTAAGTAAATATTTACCATATATTATTTTATATCAACAATTATTTAAACTACACTCTAAATTGATGTACACTTTAAATTTATTAAGTGTAGTTGTGACTTACCTACAGTTAAATAGTATTTTTAATACAGTGTGTTCTTGAAAAGACAAAAATAACAGGAAAATTCATAATATTTACATATTATGATCACCCATAGGTACTGAAAAGAAACTAAAAGTCGACAAAGGCTCGGTATCAATCTTGGTAAATGTACTAATTCTTTATTTTTTGCAACCTTTAAAAAAACCTTAGTTGTTGTCTTTAAATACCTTCCTTGCTATTTTTAACTAGCCTACCTTGGTTCCTGCTTATTATAAAATTCAATAAACGTGTGTCGGTTAATGAAAAAATTCAGTTGTAATAAGTACATCGTGATGTGATTGTAAATAACAAAACCATACATTTTTCCTTACGCTATATTCGGTGATCAGCTAGAAAAAAAATTGGTAGTAGTGAAAAACCAATCCTTAAAAATGATATTGGTGTGGAACCTTTTCAGTACTATTTTTAACCTAGGCCCACGTTTTATGTAATCAGTTTAATTTAGGACCTTTTTAAGTAAATAATTATATTAAATATAATTAAATTTATTTAATGTTTAACTATCTAAAATCTTCTATTATGTTTATTCTCTTTAAAGTAAATTTAATACATAACTACCTATAATATATATATATATATATATATATATATATATATATATATATATATATATATATATATATATATATATATATATATATATATATATATATATATATATATATATATATATATATATATATATTTTTTTCTTCGTCTCTTTACCTTGCCCTTTCCTAGTGTTACCATAACCAAGTTCTAGCACGCAGGGTAACTATTTTGATGATTTGTTTAAAATCATTTTTGACAACCCAGTAAATGCGGTTTTCTAGTAACCCGGTGAATAATATAAATATTTGCATATGTAATTAAGATATCATAAGAACACCTTTTAAATTTAAATGCTGTATTTAAAACAATTCATTTTTAAAATATAAGGTTAAGCACCAGATGCTACTCATGCACCTAGCCACAATAAATTTATTATGCAACTAGAGTCTTTAATTAAAATAAGTACTTAAATTAAAAACTTCTTCCCAAAATGGTGAAGCTAATAAAATATAAGGACAGACAGTTAATCAAGAGGTAAAAAATTATTCCAAGCCAACTTTGCATTGCGTTAAAAAAATAAACTAAAAATGATCAAGTCTTGCAAGAAGTTATTTATCAACTTTATCAAGGTGGGCATTTTTTAACAAAATTCTACTTTTAATAAAGTTGACAAATAACTTTTGCTGTTTCTAAGCAAATTGTAGTTATTGTATATCGTTCGAAATGGCATGAATTGAAGATGTTTTTGAGTAATTAAAAAGACTCGATCATTTCAAGTTTTTTTTTTAACACAATGCAAAGTTAGCTCTTAGAATTATTTTTTACCTCAATGTGTGGTTTGAGGGCTCGGATTTTTCTTTGTAGCTGCCATGGGCCCCAATTATTAAATTTGTATGATTCTAGTATTAGTCTAGATTAAAATTAAATGAAAATGTTGTCAAACTCATGATTTTTCAAAAAGTTATATTAGTGTAAATTTCAAAAATTGAAAATTTTGGAAAAAAAATTGAAACAATTCTAAAAAAACATTCTTAGGGCTCAGGTCAAAATATCTAGGTGGACCGCCTAGCAGACGGCCCAACCTATCTCAGATTTACGTACGTATTATAACTTGTATATATATATATATATATATATATATATATATATATATATATATATATATATATATATATATATATATATACAGGGTCAAGATTGAGTGCATGCATATACTCGAAACCGTAAGATATATGAACATGCCGATTTAGTTAAAATTATACTTATTTATATTTTTCGACGATATTGATAAGATATGGAAACAAAGACACTTTATGGCCACTTTTAGTTATGCATAAACAGTCAAGAGATTTTAACAATGCATTTGTTGTTAGACCTAATTTTATTTTTTAAATACGGACCCGGCTTTTATTTAATTTTTTGAACCTCTTATTATCCGAATTACAAAAATATATAATACTTAAATTTATTCAAATATGGAACGCCCTATAAGAAATGATGTGCGTTCCTTGTCTTACTCATTGTCTCTTATGGAAAATATGTTTATTTAACAGAAAAATATTAAGTGTTATACATCATTGTAATTGGGATTTTAACTGCTTCAAAAAAATGCAATAAACAACTGAGTGCCGCATTTAAAAAAATATAGTTGATGATGGTCTAACGAAAACGAAACATCGTACGGAAAATCTCTTAACGCTGTTTTATAGACCTTAAAAAGTGGCCATGAGAATGTGTCTTTTGTTTTTCCATATCTCTTTAAATAACGTCAGAAAAAAATTAAAATGAAATCAGCAAATTTCGGTTTTTTCCGGATATCTCCGGAAGTACTCGGAATTTTACAACTTTCTACTCGGCATGTAGTTAGGCACCTAAATGCGCAACTTTGCCATAATTTAACCGACTTCGTATCTCTTACGGTTTCCGAGATCCCCATGCATGCACTCGAATCTGGATCATGTATATATATATATATATATATATATATATATATATATATATATATATATATATATATATATATATATATATATATATATATATATATATATATATATATATATATATATATATATATATATATATATATATATATATATATATATATATATATATATATATATATATATATATATATATATATATATATATATATATATATATATATATATATATATATATATATATATATATATTAAATCTACTTGATAACTTACTGCCAAAATGGTTAAATAAAAAGGTAGATTCGCATTAACCACTTAAAAATACAAAAGGCTTAAAAAAGATAATAACCCTTTGTGCTCTAGCAATTCCTTGGGTTATTTTAGGAAGAGTGTCTTTAATTTTTTTTAAATTAGCAACAAAATGCGTGGAAAACATATTATAAATTTTAATATTTCAATTTTATGAAACATTAAAATCCACTTCTTTTTAGGTGACTATAATTAAAAAATTAATTAATAAATTAAATAATTAGATACAAAAAATGCTTAAAAAAAGCTTTAAATGGCATCTCTGTAAATCTTGCACTACTCTGTACACCGCTTATATAACTAGGGTTAGGGATTTTTCGATTAATATTATATAAAACTCTTTTAAATCACAGTAATTTTGTTTTCAATTTTAGTAAAAAAATTAAAAATGTTTCCCATTTCCTGCTGACCTTTTTTACCCACTGTATATAAAAGGATTATTTTTTTACTAAAAAAAATATGCCAACTCGCAAAGATTATATAAATTCATTTTAAAAGATTGTTATCACCTTTGCAAAAAAGTTTAAGAACCTGTTTAATGTAAGCCTGGTAATGAATGTCTTACAAACATAATAAAGCAGCAGGAAGACTTTAATAGGGAAGTGACATATTTATCCAATTTGTTTTTCTATTTACACCCACTAATCTGTTAAAGTAAAAATGAACAAGAGTAAAACATTTGATTTATTTTCTTTATTTAAAATTAAGCGTTTTTTTTTATAATAAAACAACTATTTAATTTTATACACAGTGTGTCCTAAATTCGGCCTACATGTATTGCTATCTCGTTTAGTATACAGTGTAGCCTAAATTGAGTATACATGTATGGGTTTCTTGGGAACTATAAGAGATAGGGAATTGGTTAAATAGAAAAAGTTTTAGGGTATATATTTGCAAATACAATGCCGCTTTGAAAATGATTTTATCTTTTTTCTTTTTTGAAATATTTTGAAAAAATAAAAAAAATGCATATTAGAAAAAGTGCTGTATTTTTTTATTTTAAAATATTTTAAAAATCTGTAAAAACATTATTGAGACAACTTTTTAAGGACAACGCATTCCTGCATTCAGTTTTTAATTTTGGCGGTTTGGTTTTGAGATACCATCATAAACTGCTTTTTTTCTTATTGGGCCATTTTGTTTTTTCGCTTATTTAGAATGAACGTTTTTTTATCCTTAAAATAATGCATAGCACTTTATAAGAATATTTTTTATAAAGTGTCAAAAAACGACAAAGTGCATTTTTCGCTGAGTTGGCCATGGCTACGGAGGCCATTTGACATACAAACAATTACTATCAACTTCCTAACTATTATTCTATCAATGCAACTACTAAATAAAGGAATTTAAGAAGCAATTAAAATACTGAAAAATACAAAATGGCCGCCATATAAAAATCAAAAGTTTTGGTTAGTAACTGAAAAACAAAAGACGACCGGAGAAAGACAGTGGTGGCAAAATGTTTGTCTCCGTTAAGTGTTCTAATAATGTCCTAGTTTAAAACATGTATAAATTAAAATAAATTAATCATAGGCAAAAAAACAGCATTAAATCCATTAAACTTTCACCATTTATACAATTCTCCATTTTGCATACTAAACGAGATAGCAATACATATAGGCCGAATTTGGGACACACCGTATAAGGTGTTTTAAAAGTAAACGTAAACTTTTATCGGTGTCTTTCTTTATTAAAATGGAAAAAATTCTATTAACATGGATTTAAAATGCCTCTTTACGCCTGGTTAAAGGGTTGGTAATAAAAAGAGGTTTTAATTGTGCATTCAATATAGTGGATTAATTGTTAAACATTCAAGTAATAACTTTTGGGAAAAACGCTTGTACCTGTAAGATTTAATTTTTTTGTGGATTTTTTGTCATAGAATTATTATAAACTGGGTAATTCCTGTAGGAGGTTGACGAGATGATAACGCCCATCTTTTATTATGAACTTTAAAAAATTACATTTCTTTTTTATTAGTTATTATAGATTAAATAAAAAAACTAAAGAAATACGTTATTAAATTTTAAGATAATAATTTTAATGGTTATGAAAATTAAATGCTTAAAGAATTAAATGCTTAAATTCAGCACCCTTGACTGCTTGACAGTATAGCGAAGAAGATTTATAAATTCCTTGTGAACAATTTGAAATATGTTACAATGTATAACTTATATTTCAATTTTTAATTTAAAATAAAACACTCGGTGTAAAGTTTCACAAATTTTTATTCAGATAGATCTGACACGTGTTTCGGTCTCACGACCATTTTCAAAGATCTTTTTAAGAAGAATGAGCTTAAAAATAAAATAAAATTATCTTAAACTTACACAGATGGCCTATAGTAAACATTTTATGGGCCTAAATTATGTTGATTGAGCGTCTAAGATGGGCTATAAACGTTTGAGATTTGTTGTTGTCTTTATTGCTTAAGATTTTTAATGGCCAAAATTTCCAAATAATCCATTTGTTTACCTTCTAAGTTGGGGTAATAATTTTACATCCCCATTATTAAAAAATTTATTGTCTATGCAGTGTTCCGCAAAACCGGTATTTCTTTGCTTTAGAATAGAATTTCTGTGTTCTTTTATTCTATCCTGTAAAGAACGCCCTGTTTGCCCTAAAAGGTTGGTCACACTCATTACAACATATTTTATATTCCGGATTTTGATTTTTGGGACTTTTTTCTTTGTTATTTACAAAAACCCTTGCCAAATTATTTTTATTAACAAACAAAATTTCCCTAATTTGAAAATTATTGCTAATTTTATTACTTATACCAGAGGATAATTTATAGCAAACCATTTTTTAGCATTACTATCATTTGAATAATGTGGATAAAAATGCTTTTAATATTTTTATGTTTTTTTTTCTTATCAGTTTGTTGATGATTGCGGGACTGTATCCATTATTTGTAGCTATTGTTTTTATTATATTGATTCTTTTAGGTAGTTTTCTTGGCTTAATGGAAAATTTTAATAACCTATAATCATACTTGGAAGGCCGAATTTTTATTTGCCAAGACTGGTTAGAATTTGATGTATAATTGTATCCTTTGGGGTTTAGGAAAATATCAAAATCAATGTATTATTTTTACGGCTAATTTTAAATCTAAAAAGTTAAGTGAGCTATTTTCTTCCGTTTCATTGTGAATTTAATATTTTTGTTGATGTTATTTATGTATGTTAAGAATTGTGAGAGTTGTCTATCTGTTCCAGTCCATATACAAAAATGTCATCCACGTACCTAGCCCAAAAGTAAAAATTTACACAAACTTTCATTCAAATTTGGGAAAACAAAATATTTTCGAAGTTAGCCATAAACACTTGGCTAAGAGTGGACTTAAAGGGCTCCCAAAGGGGGGACCGTTAGTTTGTTTATAAATTTTATTATTAAATTTAAAATAATTCTGACTAGAATATTTTATGCTTCTGATTAGGTTTAGTTGATTGAGTATGTTAAATTACTATTATTGATTAATGTTTTTAAAATAGACTTTACTTGGGTATAGGTATTGAGGTAAAAAGGTTTTTTCGTCGAACGAAATAAATTTACTTTATTAGGTAGGTTCTTAAGTTTTAATTTTTCTAATTTAATGAGTTTTTACAGAATATGGGAGGTACAGTCGATGACCTTTGGTAATTAGAAGAGGGTCTTTGCATAAATTGTAAGACGGAGCATTAATATAGGGAAAAGACCGGTCTATTTATATTATCTTTAGAAGTTTGGGATTATATAGAACAGGTGCTGTTGGGTTCATTACCTTGAGAATTAGGGTTATTTACGTTAAATATTTGCTTGTAATTGCTTATTTCTTTGTTTATAGATCTATAAGGGTTTGGACCGATTTTAATTGAAAAACATCAGAGCTTATTAAGTTTTCCATTTTACTTTTTTAGTGTGTATCTGTCATGATAGTGAGGGGGTTGCCCTTTTTTTGGCTTTCAATGATGATTTTAGAGGCATTTTGTTTTTTTTCTGTTTTATAATTTTATTTTCGGTTGGTGTGTTTGGGGACATTGTTACTATTGAATTTTTTTGCATTTAAATCTTTTTAAAGGGTTTTTGGAGACATCTAAAATTAATTTTTTGCTAAATTTTAGTCTTTCATTACAGTGTTTGGACAATTTTAACCTTTTTTTTAAGAATTAATTTGAATTTTCAAAAGTTAATGTAAGATTGACAACTCGATCATAAAAGTTAAAATTAGGGGTTTTTATTATGTTGGTCTATGACGTTTTGTTTGACTTGTTTACCTTGTCTCAGTTTTTTCCCAAATTTTGAGCTGATTTATTATTGTTGGTGAACTTGTTCCGGCTTTTTCTCGGGTTTTTTTGTCTTTCTTGGAAAAAATCATATATGAGGTTGAAAACTAATTTTCGGGGTTTGCTTTTAATGAAGTTGAGGGTCCCTTCGATAATTTTTTTTTTTCCAGCCATTTAATAGGCAGCCTGGTTGATAATTTGCTTGGGGAAAATTTTGCAGGAGATTTTCATATTTTGGGGGAAGACTTTCTTTTTTGGGACTGTTTGAAACCCAAAAATTTTAACACTTTAAATTTAAGAGAGTCTTCCTATACATGACCGCAGTTTTTGGCACTAGACTATGAATAATTTCTATTGAATTTGGGGGGGTTTAAGAGGTTTTTTTTAAATTAAATTTGTTCGTTTCACCAGAGCCTAGCAAATTAATAGAAATTTTTTTTCAATGTTTTTTTATTTTTATGCCTTTCTTTTATACATGTTTTTCAAGTATCTTTACAAAGGTAGTTCAGAGGTCTTAAATCTGGGATTTGGCTACGATTGGTCCCATCTCCAAAATTAACGACTTTAAAACCCCCTCTAAATAAGTTAAAAAAAAAAAAATTTTCATTTTGTTAAAAAAGGCATTTTTTTTTAAGATCAGACTCTTCTTTTCCAAAAAAAAGCAGTAAGTGAGGGGAAATTGGGGATAACATAGAAAATACAAAAATTTTTTTTTTTTATTAAAGAAATAGCGGCCGAAAACTCTTTGTGTCGATATGCCGCACCATGCATTTACTTTTTTTTTTTGAGATAATACCACGTCCATCGTTGCCGAATAACGGCAGTTTTGCTTATTAGTCTAGAAAACAAAGCAAATTGAAAACCTAGCAATTTTTTTATAAAAATTTGGGATTAAGCTCAACTT
>JAHBCN010025324.1:0-11244 GCA_019359885.1 Listronotus oregonensis | reverse complement strand
GTTTGTATTGGATTGAGTCTTTTTAATGCATCTATCGATTAGGAGATTTTTTTGGGGAACCATTGATTCCTTTTTCCCTCCTCGCTGCTCCCCACATCAGAGAGTATGGGATCAACTGCTTTTAATGTTCTAGAAAAAAAAAAATTCTGGTGAAAGCCTTGTAAAAAGTATTGAGGCAAGTGATCGGTCTATAGTTTTTGGGTAGTTTTAAATCCCCCTTTTTTGGTATCAATATGGTTCGGCCTTCAACAAACCACTGGGGAATTGGCGTCCCCCCGTTGAGCCAAGAATCAAAGATTTTCAAATGGGGATGTGTACTGGGAAATTTCTTCCACCAGTAGTTTTTATACCATCCGGACCAGGTGCAGAATAGTTTCTTCCAACCATCTAGGGCTTTTTTCACCCCTCCGGCGTGATTGGCGCACTCTCATGTTTCAAGCTGCTTGTCCACAAATAGGCTTTAAAGTTAGTCAATGCTGGAGTGTCCCGTTGTAATGGCTTTAAGACTTCGTAAACATTCTTCCAGAACTGTTCCACGACTTTGGGGTTGATGGCGGATTTTCAATTGGTGGTGTTGAGTCTGCGAGAAAGTTAGAAGGCCTAGTTACGAATTTATTTGTGTCTCTTATCCCCCTAGCCTTTTTCTTTAAGCTGTTGTTTATAACACCCAAGGATCGTATGCGGTCTAGGCAACGCTGTTTGATGATGAGAAGCACACGTCTTTAAAATGTAGGTTTTTTGGCGTATTTTTACAGCTATTTTCCTGATTTTTCCAGTGAAAGGTCTGTTGGATATATATTCTAATACATTTTGTATACGTGATCCTTTTGATTTGCTGTATTCGGTTTTCGGTCTTTTGAAGAGTTTGGTGAAAGCTGTCTGAGGGTTTTTAGGAATAAGTTGTTTCGCAGCCTCATAAAGGGGTTGTTAAGTGCCAATATAACCTGTATGTTCTGAAAGTCTCCCCCGAAGTGCATTGTCCGCTTGTGCGATATTTTGGGGTTTTTTATGTAGGTCTTAATATTGATGTTTACAAGTCTTTCTGTTAATTCATTATCGGCGTTCCCGGGAGCGATCCGTTTATCATATCCTCCGCAGGTTGGTCCTGGGGAGATGACTGAATTAGGGGGTTTAGCACTCCATGAGGCATGCATTCGTCTCATGTACCCCCCAGTGGTGGGGTCGGAAAACAACAATGCCAAGCATTTTCCTGGTGGCCAGACTTTTTTTTATTATTATTATTATTATTTACAAAGACCGAAGACGGGGCATGATTTCTGAGCTTATAAATTTTTGGGGGCTCGAGAATTTCGAGGCTAATTTCTCGGGTCTTCTCGGGTTGTCGAGAAATTTATAAATTGCGTGTACTACACTTAACCCGAGGGCTGGCAGAATTTTTTTGGGTAGCTATTTGAGGCAAGCTGAAAACTTGTCATATACTTCTCCTTTAAAAAACCCCAACGCGGAACTGCAGACCGGGTTTTGGTGAGTAGGGGGCTAAATCAACCCCAAATTTTAAAAAAAAATAATCCAAACTTTTATTTGAGGAATATGCAATTTTTATATGTTGTAGTTGAATGGTTTAAAAAATTAAAAAAAAAATCCGTCAGACGATATTGTCGGATTTTAACCTTTTTCCAGGCGCGTAAAAAGTTTTGAAAAAAAAATAAAAAAATGTATTTGAGGCAATTTAAATTTTTTAAAAGGGGTTTTTTTTAAAAAAAAAAAAAGATTCTTAAAAAGACAGATCATTTTGGTGGGACTTTCCATATGCCTGGTGATCAAAAAAAAGATGTATAGATGCGACTGAGTAGCGCTAAAACAAGCTGCTGTAGTGTAAGAGAAAACGTTTATTGGCAGCTGTTTGCGTTCTTACTTGCCGCGTTATTAACTATAGCCATGAGGTTTCTAGTCGGAATTTGGGGGTAAAAAAAAAAAAAAAATTGTGAACTTCTGTTAAAAATGGTTTAAAAAATCAACAATCAGACTCCCAAATAAAAAATTGCAACCTTTAAATACTTTTTGGGAAAAAAAAATTTTAAAAAAAAAAGGGGCTGATTTCCTTTTCTACTCACCAGCCAGGTCTGCAGTTTGGGGGTTTGGGGGTTTTAAAAGGAGAAGTATAAGACAAGTTTTCAGCTTTTCCCCAAATACCTACCCAAAAATTGGTGCCAGCCCCTCAGGATAACTTTTTAAACCCTGAACTCAGCTAGAGTAGAAACACGAATGAACGGGGTATTACCCCCTGTATTGTATCATGTATAAAACGAAACCCCCCGAGGGGGTAGCCGCGCGCGATCGTCGAGATCGGGGTACCACCCCTTTTTTGGCCGGGGCCCCCCCCCTGCCGCGCGTTTAAAACAAACGGCAAACGCAAAAAAAGTTTTATTTTATAATTTCATAGACTCAAATATGATTTCTCGAGTTCTCGAGTTTTCTCGAGCTTGATTTCCCGGGAACAAAGCCCAACGAATAACCCCCAGACATGACGTTCCTATGGCTGCGACCATATGGGGCCCCCATGCGGAAGGCCATCCGATCAAAAACCACTCCTCGCGTCCGCTCGGTCAGTAAGCTTCGGCTAAATTCATTTGCCTTATTAAAAAAAGGGGACCCTAAGGGCAAAAGATTTCGGGCCCCCCACCAGGGGCCCCGGGAATCTTGACATGCGAAATTTAACTTTAGCTCCCCCAAAAATTTTCCCTTCACCCCCCCAAAAGCCGAAAAAAGGGGGGAAAACCCAAACGCACGTTATACTCGGGGTAGAGCCCCGAAGTTCCCAAGGGGAAAATCCTGAAGATCTCCTGTTCCTTTATTTTAATATTAGTTTCGCTGGGGCAGAGAACTCAATCACATACATAAAGTTATTATTATTAGTAATATTTTATTAAAAAATGTTAATTTCATGTCGTATCTTTTTATTTCAATATAAATCAAAAGTAAGACAAATTAACCTCTTCGGTTAAGGCTAGATTGCGTTCAAAAACTCGACCAAAGGAATAAATTGCGCATTCATCATTCGACAACCTGAAACCTAGACAAAATCGTGCTGAAAATTTTCGGGATATAAGAAGATTAATTGTGAACAATTTTGTTGTCTTGATTTTAGACAATTTATCTTTTATTGAATAAAATTTACGTAAAGAGAGGGGGGAATCTAACAGCTTATTTTTTTACAGATTTGGGAACCTTTTTTGTTGAAAATAGGCAACTTGGTACCTATAATCCCCAAAAAAAATTTAAAATTTTAGTACACCAAATAAGCAGTTTTTTCCAAGGAAATTAGCAATTTTTAATAAAAATTAAATGCTCGATAAAGTTTAATTTTAAAGATAATGGAATATTTAATTTAAAACCAATTTTTAAAAAATTTAAACCAAAAAGGTATTTTAAATGCATTTTGGCTCCTTTTTGGGCATTAATTCCACGATTAATTTCAAACGACCAAAATAAAAGTCAATCTCCATTTTTTTAGGCATTTAAAAAAAACACTTATTTTTCATAAATAATACCCCTTTTTGGGTCCATTGGCTGGAAACCCGGGGTGGTTAAATAAAGCCCTGATAATTTTAAAATAGCATTTTCAATGTATTTACTGGCATCATCATAAAATGTTTCGAAAAACAAGAAAGATAAACTTTCCCCCAAGATATTAGGGGTTGCGGGGTTAACCAAAAATTTTATTTTAAACAATTAAGTACTTCGTTAATTTTAAAAATTTAAAAAATTTTTTTGGTACAATCCAATGCATTTGGTACAAAACCACTATAAAATAATTGTCAAGCCACAGTAAAAATGTAATGTTATCAAAAAAGTACGAAAAAAAAAAAAGGGAAAAAATTAACGAAAAAATTTTTTTTTCCGCTAATTTATTGACAATTTAATTTTTTTTTTTGGCGTTGCCGTTCCAAATTGGGGATTGGGATGAAAATGCCTCGACATTTAACAGTTTTTTTTTTCCCATACTATTTTGGCCTTTTTTAAAAAAACTTTAAAAAAATTGTTTTAAAAATATTTTATATTGTTGAATTTTGTCACATTCTTAAAAATGTATACAAAATAAACAAAACTATAACTATTTATATACGTATGTTTAAAAGAAAACGGCTTTTCTTTCCAATCTATAAATTTTAAAAAAACCCACGCTTTACCAAGGAATAAAAATTTTTTTTATACTAATTGGGGTTTACAAGCTGAGCATTTATTTTATGGTTAACAAGTTCCATACCACTTTACCGGAAGGCTTTTTTTTCATACAGATTAGCGTTATACCGACCTTTACCACCAACATTTATAGCGGGGGGCTGGTAGACATTTTATAGTAGGCATTTCACGCACTAAAAAAAATTTGTAAAATGGCTTTTTTAAATCATCTAATAACAAAAAGGGGGACAAGGGCAGCGGGGAAAAAAAGGTACTTTGGGATTTTAAAGGGGAATATTTATATACTATTGTCAAAGAGACAGATCATTTCGCTTCAAAAATTCTCCCCCCCCCGGTGATCAGGAATGTAATTAATTCATGTGCCGGAATCGATATCAATGACGATGAGACCGTTTTCCAATGAAAAAATTTTTACACAATAATTCTGTTTATGTTTTTTTTTATGAACGTTTTTCAACTTATTTTTTTATTTTTAAAAAAAAACCTTAAAAATAAAAGTTGTTTTTTAAAAAAAAAAAGACAGCGTATAACCACGTTTTTTTTTTTTTTACTGTATACCCCATTTTCCCTTTTCGGGGGGCAAAGCGTGAAAAATGTATTTTAGAAAATCATGAAAGAATAATTTTTTAAGTTTGAATTGTACCCAGATAAAATTAAAGTAAAAAAAATAAAAAATTAATTTTAACTAATCGCAAAATGGCGTCGGGAAAATTATCTTAAAAAAAATTAAATATTTCATATTCATATGAAAGAATGTAATTTTTAAGTTTATTTTTATAAGAAGTATTTTTAAAATTTTTGAATATTAAGTACAAGTAAAAAGTATTTAAAAAAAAAACCCACCAAGTATCTTGCTTCAAGAAATGACAATTTATAAATACTGAAGTAACATAGTTAAATTACCAAAAGTACTAAGAATTTTACTTTAAGTAGATTTTTGTACTGAGTATCACAGCTCTGTTAATATCTATTTTTTTTTTTTTACTAAAAACCCTGACAGCAACTCATATTAGACCAACTCGTAGTTATAAATTTAAGCATAGCTCGTATACTGTATTGGTTAAAAAATTCTTTGCTAATTTAATTTTAAAAATTCAGCCGTAACGTATTTTTGACAGTTACGCCGTAATTTTGCACCTATGACTTGTATGAAACACATACCAAAATGGAAGATACACTCAAAAAATGAGGATATAGTCATCACAAATCTTAAATTTTAAAAAAAAAGGGAAATATGGTTCTATTTTATTTATAATTTTAATATTTTTTTCCTTTTAGATTAGCAAGTAGTTCAAGACCTTCAACTAAACCCATGAGATCTACATGCGATAAAAATAAAATTTGGCGTCGGGGAAACCCCCAACATTATATATTGGATTGCGGTCTTCGTTAAGCCCTATATTATTACTTTACTTATATTATAGAGTGAATGTAAATTTTTATATATTTTTAAAAAATTTATATACAGTTTTTGGGAAAAAATTCCCCCCTTTTTGTTTAAAGTTTGAAATAGCATTCATAAAATGAGTTACTTAAGTTTTGATTAGCTCTCCTTAATATGGAATGCTTAGGTCTTTTTTTTTTTGCCTGTTTGTCAGGAATGTCAGAAGTCATAAAAGTAATTAGCTTTTTTAAAAAAAGGGAAAAATTGCAGTTTGACAACTTTTTGGGATCAGCAAGGGCAAATATTTACCTTTTTTGCATTTCTTTTGATCCAAAAAAAAAACCATATTTTCAACATTTATAATTTACTCCAGATAAAAAAAAAAATTTGATTCAATATTACATAGGGGGGGCATTTTTACTGGGGCCAAAATGAATTTGTTATAAACAAAGCTAAAATTGTTTAAACAATAGTTATTTACATTTAAAATGTACATTCCCAAACAGATCCTGCCTGGACTATGATTGGGTATTTTTGGGTTTGGGTTTTTAATTAAAAACAAAATGTGTTAGAACTAAATTCAAAGGCCTTTTTTCCATACTTTGTTTTTTTTTTTTTATGGCACCATCCGAGTGGCGGTGGGGGTGGTAATGGCAAAAAAAAATAAGAAATTATCAAATATACTACCATTTACTATTAATAGTAACCCGATTGTGCAGGGTGGCCAACTAAAAAAATAGAGGAAACCGGGAACCAAAAAAATAGGGGGTTGGGGGAAAAAAAAAAAAAGTTTTTATTAAAACGGCCAAAAAAAAACCGGGGAAAAATTTTCAATTTTTTTGGTAGGGGGTAACTGCAATCTTGAAAAAAAAATGATGTTTTTTTTTTAATTCCCATATTACTAAAAAAAAAAACCCTTTTAATTTTAAAAAATCGAGGATAATCTAAAATTTTTTTTACAATTTTTGCTGTTTTTTTAAAAAAAAGTGGTGGGGGAAAAAGGTTTCCCCTAAAAAAACATGTATCTTCGGCTGAGTCGATTTTAAAAAAAATTGGGATAGTTAAAAAAAAGCTTTTTTTTTGGCCTATAAATGTTATAACATTTAAAGTTTTATTAGGGGTTTACGACAGAAATAGATAATTTTTTATAAAACAAAATTAAATGCATTGGTTTGATTGTATTTTTTTTGGAAAAAAAGGGGAAATGATGCCTAAAAAAAACTCGCCAAACGTCATCTAGATGTCTTGTTTCTAACCTTAAAAATTTGACCCAAGAAATTTTATGAGATAAAAATTTTTTTTTCGACGAACCTTTAATTTAGGGGGTTTAGGTATAATCCTTACGTCTTAATGCAATACTTTAAGAGTTATAATAAAAAAAAAAATTTTCAGGATTTTTTTTTAAAGGATACCCCTGGCATTCAATTTTTTGATTATAACTTGTGAAGTACTACATATAGATGAAAAGATTATATAACCCCAAAATAAAAAATTTTAAAAAAAATAACTTATATCATATAAAATTTCTTGTATCTTTTATAGTTCTTGAAATATTGACGTATAAAATTTTAAAATTTGGCCCAAATTTTGGTTAGCAATAAGATATCGAGATCCGTATTTCGCGAGCTTGTTTAGGCAAAAAATTTGCTACTTTTTCATGATAACAAAAAATTTTAAAAATTATTACATTTATAGCCCAAGAATAGCTCTTTACAACTAGCCCAATTTTGTTAAAATCGGCTCAGTCGTTTTGGGGAAATACAGGGTGTTTTTTTACGGAAACCTTTTTAAAACCCCCCACCACTTTATTTTTAGAGATACAGCAAAAATTTGCTACACAATAAAGGTTCTTATTATTCTAGAATTTTTTAAAATCAGGTACTTTTTTTTTTGGGCTAATATAGTGTAATTCACAGAAACATCACTTTTTAGATTCAAGATTGCAGCTACGCCCCCTAGCGGTCATTTCAAAAAAATTAAAATATTTTTTGGGGGTTTTTTCTTGGGGATTTTAGTAATAACTTTTTTGCCGCAAGCCCCCACAATGGATAGGTTCCCAAATACAGTAACTTACATTCTTATATGGCCCCCCTACAGATCCGTCCGAGTTTACATAGTAATATATTGGCATTTTGGGGAACCTAAGGCCCAGCAAATAAAGCGTTTAAATTACTAATATA
Source organism: Listronotus oregonensis (assembly GCA_019359885.1). NCBI lineage: Eukaryota > Metazoa > Arthropoda > Insecta > Coleoptera > Curculionidae > Listronotus > Listronotus oregonensis. The sequence continues at coordinate 3,516 of JAHBCN010025324.1, read as the reverse complement.
TCTACAATGGCTTAAAAAAAGGGGTACATAAAATTGTATATGTCTTGAAAAATCTCCGACACTTCTTCATTTATTAATTAACTCATAAAATGTAGCCAGAAGGACGATTTTTAAATTTTTTTGCTTTTTCAGTAAAACCCATAGTAAAGAAAAATCGGTATATGTTCCTTATAACTCTGATTTTTTCTTTACAATAAACCATATAGTTGAAACACAGAATGCACCCGCAGGACATTTATTAATAGATCCCTAAAGACACCCTTCAAAGGATGTCACGAAGGGCTGAATAGTCTAACAACCATTGAATTGTAAGCTTTATTATTATCAAGATCATTATACCCAGAAGATTATACAGCATGTGCTTCAAAATTAGATAGTTAAGGATAATTTCGCGATTAAGACGACACACAATAGAAAAAAAAAAATTAGCCAAAAGCGTTTTTACCCCGCTGTGCTAAAGAATGTGGGTAAGTCGCTGAAAAATAACATATTTCTGTCAAAATTAAAATAAATTGAGTAATACTTTTTAAATCCTGACCAAAGAGGGGTTTTAAAATAAATTAGAAAGCTGGCCACAAGAAAAAATTTATCCATGTAAATAACAATATCTTAACATACTTGAATCGCTAACTGCAGAAAGGGGATATCCCCTTTTTTTTGTGACAAATTGAGATTAACGTATATTTCGATCCTAACATGGTAAATACATCGTTTACTGCAGAAACGGGACATAGGCCCCATAGTTACCTCGATTTTTGTAAAGCGTCAAATTTTTAAAAGAACCTGCAGAAAGGGGACATATCCTGGAGAAGTCACCTTTCTGCAGTAAAGCATCGACATTGATTTCCGTTGTTGCCGTTCCGTACATCAATACAATGGATCAGTTATTTGTCATTATAATCCAACAGAGACATAGTAGCCCATTTTATCGTTCCACTGTGATACACTTGTTTTGATTTGTCTACGAACGAACAACACGTGTTTATTCTTCTCTAATTTTTTTTGATTATTGTACAGAGGTAAAAATAAGTTCCAGTTCAGAAAGTAAGGGGAGAAATGTAGAGAAAAGGAAAAAAGGTGTTGTAATAGAGATAAAAAAAAGAAATATTATTAAAAAGGAAAAAGGGGGAAAGGACTGCATCATGAAAATTATTCAAAAAGTAATACCTGCAAGAGTGGTTGCTGGTGATCTATGGTAAGTTGTCCCCAATTTTTTTTTAAGTTGGCATTAGGGATTTTTTTTTTTTTCAGTTTTCCCCAAAAAATGTTTAAGCCGTTTGAGGAGGAAGAGGAAAAAAATGTATGCTTATTTCATTCTGTAATTTCAAAGACCTACAAGATTTGCATTTACAAAGGTTTTTTAGAACTACATTCTGTTTTACGAAAAAGAGGTAATACGGCCGCTGATAGTAAAAAAACCAAAGTCTTAAAATGTTAAATATTTTGTTCTAATTTCAAGGGGGAAAAAACATGCAAGAACGCTTTTCTATCAGTTTGGGGCATCTAAAAAGAAGCGGGGGAACATATTTATATTTCTTTTAAGAAATAAAAAAAAGTCCGCAAGACATGCGGGGAAAAAAATATTAGTGGAAATGCAAAAGGGGGACATATCATTGCAAATATCCGTGAACATATTGAATCCTACCCTGAAATCATCGAAAAATACAAGTAAAAAATTTCCAAATTTTGGGTTGAAATTTTTCCGTGAAAACAATGTATGAAATGTTCAGAAAAAAAACATCCAAATGATAAAATTTCTTAAAATTTTTTTTTTCCCCCCTTTTTTAAAAAGAATTATGTTTAAAAAAATTTCGACAAAAAATACTTGCAATACCTGTGAGGAGCTCAATGCTAAAATAAAGAGTGACACCCTCAACAAAAAAGCAAAGAGAGTAGCAGTCGCCGAACTTATGGTCCACAAAAGACGAAGCAAGAAGTTTTTTTAGCGTTAGATTTGGAAAAAAAAATTGTGAAGGGGGATGAGAAGACATTAGGAATACATTGATTTTATGGGGGGTTTTTTCCCCCGCCCCAAATTCCTTGTACAGGGGGTCTATTATTTTTTTTCAGCTTTTTTGTTTGTACTTTTGGAATCCATAATTTGAAATCTAAAAAAAATTTTGTTACATCTACCATGAAGGAGAGGCGGGTAAAGGTGCAAATGATGATGTTCTTTCCCTTTTTAAAATTATTTCGATCAGGGGAAATTTTTTAAAATTATAAAAAACCCCTTATGTTTTTTGCGACAACTGCTCTGGCCAGAACAAAAAAAAAACAGTTGTTCGCTTTTTAATGAGTATGATTGAACTCAAAAAAAATTTTAAGAGATTCAGATATACACCCAAAACATTCATTCATGCCTTGTGACCGTGACTTTTTGGCCTTTTAAACGACAGCTCAATAAAACAGAACGATTCTACAACCCCCCAGGGGAAATATTGAAATTATTTCCAAAGCTTCCAAAAATCAGGGGAAAAATTCTCGTTATTCAGGTGTCTAGGGATTTAGTGTACCCATTATAAAAAATTTGGGGGCCACAATTTTACAAAACCTCCCGAGTAATGAATCTTTTGGGGGAAAGTGTGCCACGATCTCAAAAGAAAACATTTTTTTTTTTCCTCCTTCCATCATTTGACCATTTCCACAACCACTGAAGTAGTCTGCCGTGAGGGGTTTTAACTGCCCTGTAATTGACACTTACCGGCTCAGGAATGCCGATTTTAATTTTTTGTGGGGGAAAAGCTTACCCCGAGAAGCTACCTATCAACAAAAAAAAATTTTGGCATTTTTTAAAAACACAAAAATTTATTCCCCCGGACTTTTTTTGGGTTTTTTTGGGGAGCATTACCGCTTGGCCGACAACTGAAAGGGAAAAAGGTATATAGAATAGGTGTTCTTTTTAATTAATAACTTCAAGTGTTTAATGACCAGTTGATGATAAATAACGATTTGAATAAAAAAAAAAAACAAAATCATTTCGACTAGTTTTATTTTACTGCAGAAAAGGGGGACATGTCCATCTGTCTAATTTGACAGTAACGCAGAGTTAATAATTATAAAAAACCCAAAAAGGTGGCGGTAGTTTATAAAAAAAGTGCCAAGTTAGACCCTACAACAATTTTTTTTTTTTTAAAAGACCTCTCAAAGAAAAAGTTTTTTAAATTTTTTTTAATTTCCGAACAATTTCAGAATTGTGACATGTCCCCCCTTTTGCAGTTAGCGATTACTTATGATAAACTTATCCCACCAAAATAACTAATGTAAAATAAACGCCAAGTTCCTAGATCTAGACCCAAAGTGGTCCAGCAAAAAAATTTTTGTTTTTTTGCTGATGGAACAGCAAAGCGAAAAAAAACCCAAATTATGTCTTTAAATAAGAGCTTTTGGCCGTAAAAAAAATTTTGAGTTGGCTAAAAAAAAAATTAGAGCCTTGAATAGAGAAGAAAATTTTTAATTATTTTAATATTTTAAATTTCGGCAAAAAAAAAGGCGTCAACTGGGTTTCCAAAATATGTA
>JAHBCN010025323.1:0-11340 GCA_019359885.1 Listronotus oregonensis | reverse complement strand
CATTCCATTCCACGCATTTTAAACACAACACACAACACGAGGCAAGAATTAAATCACAAATTCGTTTGGCGGTTAAAATTAATTTATAAAAGGGGTAATAATTAGATATTTTTTTTCATTTAAGTTCAATATTTACTCCTAGCCCGGCCCTTTTCCCTTTCCATTTAATTAAAAGTCTCATAAACGGGAAAGATAAAAGAACATTGAAGCATCAAGCATGGAAACTAACGAGCAATGCGTCATAAAAAGCATTCTGGAGGAAGTTTTAACCTTCGAAATAGCGCAATTCTTGCATATTTCCCACGTCTGCTATTTTAAGTGCACTTTTCTTGCTTTATAACTTGAAATGGAGTAATGTGCGAAGCTAAGTGGTTTTCAACCGAATTAGAACGAATTTATGTTTATCTTTAGAAAATTCTTCGTGTATTTTTAGAAATTTAATTAGACGTCTCTAGAGATAGAAATAAAATAGTAAGTGCAATTTTTGCGAATTTTAAATATCCCCCTGGACAGAGCTGTGTAAGAATCGAATTCTTTTGAAATAGAATCCAGAATTTTTTTAAAACTTTTATGACGTTATCTTGTAGTATGTATATAAGAAGGGCTCCACGACACAAAAAATAAATACGACAATTATTTTAGCATTTTTTTAATGTAATTTAGTGAGGACGAAAGTTCGCGAAACAATTTTGTTAATTGACAAATGTCTAATTTGTTGAAAAACTAACTTAAAGTTAAATTTTCAACGGAAATAAATTCTTTAAAGGTGCGTCCAGACCGGGCGTACCGAACCGCGCCAAGCCGCGTCAAGCCGGGCTGAGCATTTGTGAACGTTGCAGCAACGTTAGCGAACATAATTTGGTCTTTGCGCGAGAAACGTCCAAACCGGCTGCTGCGCTCTGCAACAAACAGTTGTTCGTCAGTGTTCCAACCCGAGCGGTTAGTTGTTTGTTTTTTTTTTATTTTGTGGTGAATATTGCTCGTTAAACAGATAGTTTAATTTTCGATTTGATAATATCGACATGCACATTTAGGCTATTACCTATTTCTTGTCAAGCGTCATACTTTTTGTTTTTTAGATGGTAATTGTTAATGATTGGATGCCCAGTTCCCGGGTTAGATTTATAAATATTTATTAATCTAATTATTTTTTCGTGGGTCCACTCGTCAAACATTCTTAATCAATACATGATTACCAAACACAGTCAATACACGATATCGGACACAATCAATACACGCACGTAAATACAAAAAAAAAGTTTTGTTAAGGGCGTAACGGCGCCCGAACCCGCAAAACGTTTTGCAACGTTGCATCGTATTCAGTGGGACGGAAGTGGACAAACGCGCACTCGATCTTCTTTGCTGTTCGTTGTTGTTCGCCAGTTGTCGGTACATCAAAAAAAACCGAGGCTCGTGCGCGTTTTGGCGCGGTTAGTTTGGACGAGTTTTGAAGTGAACTGTAACAAAACTTTTTTTTTTTTTTTTTTTTTTTCGTGCGTGTATTGATTTTCCGATATCGTGTATTGACTGTTTTGGCAATCATTGATTAAGAATGTCTGACGAGTGGACCCACGAAAAAATAATTAGATTAATAAATATTCATGAATCTAAGCCAAAACTGTGGGATCAACCAATAACAATTACCACCTAAAACAAAAAGTGTGACGCTTGGCAAAAATACTATAGTAAATGTGCATGTCGATATTATAAAATAGAAAATTAAATATCTGTTAAACGAGCAATTTCCCACAAAATTAAAAAAAACAAGCCTAATCGCTCGGGTTGGAAACTGACGAACAACTGTTTGTTGCAGAGCGCAGCACCGGTTGGCGTTTCTCGCGAAAGCCCAAATTATGTTCGCTAACGTCTGCAACGTTCACGCCTTGGCGCGGCAGCGGCTTGGCGCGGCGGCGCGGCTTGGCGCGCTGGCGCCGCTTGGCGCTGCTTGAAGCGCATGGTTGCGGCTTGGCGCGGTTCGGCACGCCCGGTCTGGACGTACCTTTACAGTTCATTTCAAAACTTCGTCCAAACTAACCCGCCAAAACGCACACGAGCCTAGGTTTTCTTTTGATGTACCGACAACGCGGAACAACAACAACACGCGCAAAGAAGATCGTTATACGCGTTTGTGCGTACTTTCCCGTCCACACTGAATGCAATGCAACGTTGCAAAACATTTGCGCGGTTCGGCGCGCCCGGTCTGGCGCACCTGAAAGTGTTCAGAATGCACCATTATTTTTTAAAATTTTTCAATTAATATTTAATACCCTTAAAAAAATGTTTATTGTGACGTACTCGGTTTTGACGCCGAACGCGCAACCAGAAATTTCGCGTGAAGGCCCATTTTTAGCATTAAATTAAAATTATAAATAATGGAGATAAAACTTTGGGGTTTTGACTTTTTTATCGAAAATTTCCTCTTCTTCAAGGAACTTTTTTGCAGTTTCCGCTATCTCTTATGGTTTTTAAGTTATAACAAAGATAATACTACTACGGATAGATGGTTCATTTTGGGGCGCTCTAACAGTTAGGAGATATCAATGCTTCCGTAAATCAAATAAAATTAAGTCGGTAACCCCCCTCAGCGAAACGCGGTGAAACTTGTGCACATTGCCAATTCTGTCGCTTGTACCTTATTCGGAATCTGGAAAGCGGGCGGTAAACGGTTGTGTTTTTCATCCGTTTCATCACCCAGGTAAGACCTGCCGGCAACCTTTTCTTTCGTTCGGATTGCATTATGCGCGAAAATCCTCGATGGACATCGGCAGAAAAAAAATCCTAAAATTCTTTCAAGATTTGCATTTTGCGTCGATTGAGTTATCGCCCATATTTATCGAAGCCTTCTAACTATTTTTCGCAGGAAACACATTTCTCGACTGGACTATAACTTTAAAACTTTAGTAAAGTTAAAAAAAAATTATTTTATTTTATAAATTTACGTTTTCCAAGTCAGCAATATTTGCAATCATCAGCTACTTTGGGAAGGGGTTGAAATCTGCAACCATCATTGGGTTTTTTATTTAATTTTTTCTGGGGTTGGAAATATTCAATTTTAGAAATGGTTTGTGCAATATGAAGTGTTACAAATCATGCGGTAGTGTATTATATTGTATTGTATTGCAGTTGAAATTATGCAATATGAAAATGCAGAAGACAAAAAAAGTTTTTAATAAATAAAGTCATCACAAACCATTTATTAAGTTTTTAGAAAAATCATAAGAGTTGTAGATAATAATATGTTCCCAGGGTAGCACCGGATTAAAAATATTGTTGTAAAAAAGGTTTGGAAAACCGAACACCTATTAATCTTAGATCTGGTTTTTTAATTAAAAAAATATATTTTTTCTTTGCCGGCATATGGAAAAAAGGAAGTTTACAAAAGATGTTTATTGGACCTTTGGTAATTGTTAAAATTACCCACCCTTGGCTAAAAATATCGAAAAATAAAAATATTAATTTTTTTTCCATTTTTCTATTTTAAGAAAAAAAAAAAAAAAATGGTAATTTTTTTTGAAGATAAAAAAATGCGTTTTTCATAAGTTTTTTGTCAATAAAATGCATCCATTTAAGTTAAGCAATATCTAATTGTTTTCTATTCTACGTGTAAAGACGAATAATTAAAAAAAAAAATCCGCAAAATATCAATTTTTGGTTTTTATTTTATTTATTTTTTTTTAATTTAAAATTGTTTTTCAATATTTTTTTTAAATTATCCATTTTGATGAACTTTGAAAAAAATTTTGCCAACTCAAAAAAAATAATTTGTAAATTTTGCAAATTTTTAAAATTATAAAAAACCGAAAAATGAATATTTTAAATTTTTTTCAAATTGTCTATTTTTATTAAACATTAAGACAAAAAAAAAAGTTTTTAAGAAAAAAAATATTTTATAAGGATTACAAGCAAAAATCAAATTTTAAGCCTTTTAAAGTAAATTTACTCTGAAAAAAATAAATTATTGAATTTTTTTTCGGGGGTAATACCTCGGGTGCTTAAAAATGACTAAATTGTTATAAATAACAATCTGGAATGAAAATTATCTGGTTAATTTTTATGCACGAGCGGTATTTAGGGAGAAATATTTCTAGAATGAAGAAATATGGAAGTATAATACGATTAAAATGGTTTTTCTTGTCATACGATTTTCAATTTCATGCAACATAATTAAAACTATAACTGAAATCGTTTTTTTAATTACTTTATCTATTTCTTCATCGTGTACATGACCAAATCGACTCATTTTGACTAATTTTGACGTTTCTAATTGACAATACAAACAAACAGGTTCGATTGTTCTGTGTTTGTAAGTAAGTGAAAATACCACGTTGTCTAGGTAACGTGAAATTTCGGCTGAAATTTTTTGATTTTTAACGTGTCTTATAAGAAAATTTATACATGAGTGAAATATTCAGTTATATTTTTTAATACGCCAAAAAGTAAAATATTCTAAAAAAAACTTGTCGATAACTCAATTTTTCTATAGGTGGAGTCGCGATTATGAACAATAACCGGACTTTTTTCGTATTTTTATTCAAGGAGACCGTTTGTAAAATATTTCACAATATTTAAGAAGCTCATTCTCTCACTTTACTGTTGGTTTTTTTAAGTTGATATTGCTCAGAAATCCTTAGGTAATGTCTGCCACCAGACACGCATTTTACCATTCATTTAATAAAAAAGTATTATTCGAACTCTACAGAAAAAACCTATGTACGCTACTGACTCGCGCCATATTCTAAATGTGTTCTCATTTGTTTCTTTTTACTCCTTATTTTCATTTTTTTGGGGAAATCGATACAATATAATCCTTTATGAGAATTGTCCTCCGTAGGTCTTGTGAAATATGTTTTGCTATTTTTGTTTTCTTCTCGTATTCTTTTTGCTAAATCTTGTAGAAACTCACAAAAACACTGTAATGGGAAATTGGGTTATTCTTCTAGTGGACCTGTTTTATTCGCATACATACAACTTGAACGTTTTACTAGATGGATGGTTATCATTTTATCTGTATTATACTTCACAAAAAGTTTTTATTTTCACCAATAGGTGTACTATGTCGCTGAAAATTCCGAATTTATTCATTTTATTAAATAATTTGGTAATTTTATTAATATTTCCCTCCGCATTGTCTTGAAATCGTTGATTTTCTAGTAATTCGACTGTGTATCTCAAAAGTTAAAACGTTTGAGACATACGTTTATAAAAAGTTTTCTTCTTAAAATTTACCCAAAAATTGCCCCCTTAAATATTGACATTTAATAAGAAAACACCCTGTATAATGTAAAAATCTTTACCAATCATAATATTTCATTTCTCGTAAACAGTTGATTTTATCGATGTTAATCAAGAATACCTTTTTTTTTAGTTTAAGGTTGAAGCTATCCAAAAATAATATTGTGGAGCCTTTATAATACAGGGTGTTAAAAAATTGCTATTATTGTGTCAGAGCTAGTCCGACTCTGGCAAACTAAATTAGCCAAATATGATTTAATGGGTTCATTTTAAGAAGATTTATCTGGTAACCTTCATTAAAAAAAAACATTAAATTGGTATTTTAAAAGTTATTTACAAAAAAAAACGATTTTCAGGGGCGTCCGTTATGTACAGGGTGTCCCAACGATAGAGTAAAGTAAGTTTTTGCTTACCTGATATTATTTGTGTCAATATCGTTTCCGCCATAGGATAGAGGTAGGAAAAGCGCATATTTTAAAAATATTGGAAGTTATACAGGGTGCGTCACAAAAGTGGGGTACGTAAAAGTAAGATTTATTTAAATGGAACACTCTGTATTTGATTTTATTTTTGAATTCTATGGATTAATACCTACATTTTGTCATATAAAGCATGAGCTGAAATTTGATAGTTTCTGAAATATTCGGATTTAAAGATGAAAATAGGCATTTTCATGGTGTTCATAAATGGGCAGTTTCTACGTTACTTCAGAAATGAAAGCTTCCATATTTGGCAGGAGAAAGGACTAATGTTATATTAATTGTTCAGCCTGTAAAATATTTCTAATTTGTTTACAGGGTGTTTATTATAACCGTCCAAATTCGCACAGTTTCAAATTAAAAAATCTCATTTTTTTTAAATGGCACACCCCTTATATTTTTATTTTGTTTTATTCAGGATTAAGAAACCTCTAATTTTTACCGAATATGTCCTATACCTATATTTAATAGTTATCGATAAATTTAGCTTTTTCCAAATAGCTACGTTGTATTCAGTACCATACCGGTAACATTGTATTGATCGCGTTAGCCATGAAAAACAATAGCTAGGATTAATAAAAAATTCATGTGTCAAAACAAAACGCATAATAATTGTCGTAAATTAAAATTTGACGTTACTTTTTTCGTCTTCATTTCGTTGTTATTGTATTGGGCATGGACTATCCTTTAAATGAGTTAATTGACATGATCTACGTGTTAGGCGAGGCTGAAAAAAACCCTCTGTTGGCCCAAAGAATTTACAGAATGAAATATCCTGAACGTCGGATACCTACTGCTACTGGCTTTCAAAATGTAATGGAGAGATTTAATTCCACCGGCAGTATTAAATACTCAAAACGTGAAGTTGTTAACAAAACGCAGCCAATGAAGAAAAAGAATTAGAAATATTGTTAAATATTCAAGAAAATCCCCAGGTGAGTACTAGGAATCTAGCGACGTTATGCAACACTTCCAAATCAACTGTGAACCGAACAACAATCAAGTTTAAATATCATCCATATCACATTGAGCTTCATCAAGAATTGCGGGAAGATGATTTTGAAAGACGAATTCAATTTTGTAATATTATTATTCAACAATTACAGTTAAATAACAATTTTTGTGCAACGTTATGTTTTCCGATGAGGCAACGTTCAGAAGCAATGGGGCTGTAAATCGGCATAATATGCACTATTATGCCACTGAAAATCCATTTTGGCTGCGAGAAGTTCAAAATCAAAATCATTGGTCAATAAATACGTGGTGTGGTATCCTTCATAACCAAATTATCGGTCCCTATTTTTTTGATGAGCCTTTATCGGGCCGCAGCTATTTATATTTCTTACGTGAAGAAATGCCTCAGTTACTTGAAAATATTAATTTAGATGAGCGGCTAAATATGTGGCTGCAACATGATGGTGCACCTCCACATTTCCATCGTGAAGTCCGGGAATTCTTGGATCGGCAATACCCAGAAAAATGGATTGGGCGTGGAGGCTTTATTTCATGCCACCAAGGTCATGCGATTTAACTCCGTTGAGACTTTTTCTTATGGGGATACATAAAAGACCGGGTATATGTCAATAAACCAACGACCAAGGAGGATATGAAAAACAGAATTCGAGAAGTTTGTCGTACGGTGTCACCCCTTATGTTATCGGAAGTAAGACACAACATACAAAAAAGGATAAATATGTGTATTCAACAAGAAGGCCGCCTATTTGAACATATTTTAAGACGTGGTATTGAATAAAAATTTATTTAATATTAAACATTCTTATTTAACATTAAGATGTAATATTGAATAAAAACTTAATTACTATTGAATAAAAACTAATTACTATTGAATAAAAACTTAAAATTCACGACTCTTAAGTGTTTTGTTTTGACACATGAATTTTTTATTAATCCTAGCTATTGTTTTTCATGGCTAACGCGATCAATACAATGTTACGGGTATGGTACCGAATACAACGTAGCTATTTGGAAAAAGCTAAATTTATCGATAACTATTAAATATAGGTATAGGACATATTCGGTAAAAATTAGAGGTTTCTTAATCCAAATAAAACAAAATAAAAATATAAGGGGTGTGCCATTTAAAAAAAATGAGATTTTTTTAATTTGAAACTGTGCGAATTTGGACGGTTATAATAAACACCCTGTAAAACAAATTAGAAATATTTTACAGGCTGAACATTAATATAACATTAGTCCTTTCTCCTGCCAAATATGGAAGCTTTCATTTCTGAAGTAACGTAGAAACTGCCCATTTATCAACACCATGAAAATGACTATTTTCATCTTTAAATCCGAATATTTCAGAAACTATCAAATTTCAGCTCATGCTTTATATGACAAAAAATGTAAGTATTAATACATAGAATTCAAAAATAAAATCAAATACAGAGTGTTCCATTTAAATAAATCTTAATTTTACGTACCCCACTTTTGTGACGCACCCTGTATAACTTCCAATATTTTTAAAATATGCGCTTTTCCTACCTCTATCCTATGGCGGAAACGATATTGACACAAATAATATCAGGTAAGCAAAAACTTACTTTACTCTATCGTTGGGACACCTTGTACAGGATCTTTGATTATATTTACGTGGCTTCTGGAGCCTTTATTTTTGAAGACAGAAAAAAATGTTTTATATAAAAATTGTAGGTTTTTTCCATATTATCTTTTGAAATTATTAGTAAAAAAAATATCGCAATAAAAAAATGGAAAAATATAGGCAACTTCAACTTTTTTAAATGGAACACCCTGTATATTATGCGCCACACTAAAAAATCGTTTTTTTCTGATTTTAAATATATATATTCATTGATAATATTTGGATGAACCATTTTTGAGATATTTAAGCTTAAAATATAAATAAATTTGACGTATTGATATTGTAAAAAGTTGAAATTTATCATTTTAAATATTAAAACTTGTTTGTATTCCTTTTTTGTCGAAGGGCTATTCAGAAGAACAAAAAATTGCTATTATGCGTCTTTTCTATGGTAACAGTAATAATGTGACGACAGTGCAAAGGGAATATTACTTATTATATCCTTAACAACGGGTACCATCTATAGATACTATTAAATACATAGTAAGAAACTTTATTGAACGAAAAAGCTTTAAAATGAAAAAAAGGACTGCAGCACGAAATGAAAACAAAGTTTTGGTTTTTTCAGGATAATTATTATACTTTTTCTATTGGACTAGCACTAACTACTATTAATAATTTTAGAAAATCCTGAAATATCAATCTCGGATGCGGCATCTAAACTTATTATATTTATAAAACAGATCATAAAATTTATTTAACCTTAAAATTTTACAAATTTTATCCTTATAAATTTATGTCCGTTCAGAAACTTCCTGAACAAAACATGCAGGACCGACCTAAGTATGCATTGGAAATAGCTAGGTTTATGCAGCAGGATCCACAGTTTTTAAATAAAACTCTATTCACCGACAAGTCTTTCTTTACTTAAGCAGGAATGTTTAATCACAAAAATAAACATTATTGGTCCAGAGAAAACCCTCACCAAATTCAGCGATATTCAACTCAGAAAAACAGATCTTTCGTTGTAGCGCATACTATACAGGGTGTTTCATTTAAAAAAGTTAAAGTTTCCTATATTTTTTCATTTTTTTATTGCGATATTTTTTTACTGATAATTTCAAAAGATAATATGAAAAAAATCCTACAATTTTTATATAACATTTTTTTCTGTCTTCTTATAGAAAAAATGCTTTTTTAATCAAAACGTGATCTGTTCATCATTATGTATCAATCAAAACCAAGGAAGTTTAAAGGTGTATGGAAGCCCAATACTGTAGAACAAAATTGTCCAGGCGTGCAGGGCAGCGGAATCGGGGATTGGCCCCGCGGATTTTGCGCAATGAATAGTAGGTCAGAGCCGGACTTCCATAATTCTTTGTTACTATCTATAAAGTTGACATCATCAAATGTCAAATTCAAGCATTCACTGTTTTTTTATTTTTTTGCACAAAATTGTTGGTTATTAAACGATACTACCATAGAATATTTAAAATTATTGTGTAATATTAGATTTTATATCACCTGATATAATATGGAAAGAATAGATGGCGCCACTTTACAGCCTTATATTTAAATGGTCGATATTTTTGGGAGTTTTGTATTTTTACTAAAAATCTTTGTAAATAAATAAAAACACGATTTTTTAAAAATAAATTTCAAACATTGTATGATAGTTTCATGTACTTATCACCAATTTTGTGATAAAAGAAGGGCAAGATAGTGTAAATGAGTTTAATCTAATCCTAAGATTGTGGTTGTACATTAAAAAGTGAAAATTTTTATAACTGCTTTTTAGGCATATACTTTTTACTAATAACAAACATTCCTGAGACAGAATAACAGTGTTTAAAAATGTTTAGTAACCTTTGGTACCTAGGTATCCATTGTAACAGTAACCGTTAAATATTATGTGTCTACAGTATGTCGAGCTTAAAAAGTTGATAATGTAAGTTTAAGAAACCAAAAATCTAATTTCTTTTTAAACAAATACAGAAATAGCAAAAAGGAACTTTAACATAAAATTTTACTTTCTTTTATTCAATTAGAGGGACCTGTATATATTAAAATTTGGCTGGTCTGCCCAGTAATTAATAATTTTGATCCTTTAAAAGAATGTACTAAATTATTAAATGATATAAAAGTACCTAAATGTAAACCTTATTTCTTTTTAATAATCCACAGAAATACACAAACATTGTGGAAATTATATAAAAGATAGTTAAGATTGCCTTACTTTTCTCACTGCTATTTCCTATGAAATTTTCATTTTCTATTATTCATAATTGATATATTATTATTTAGTCGGTTACCTAACCTTACGTCTCATAAGAAGCACCTATTTAAATATAAGAAATACTAACCGAAAGTAAAAAATGCCGGGTATGTTACCCTTAAATTTGCAAGACAAAACCATACAACCTCTAGTCATTTTGTTACGATATTATAAGTAACAAACAATAAACACAAAAAAATAGTCACAATTTAATAAAAACTAACCACTAAAATAAGAAGGTTTTTATAACCAAAAAAATTTTGCAACCACAAAATATAGGTACTCACACAAACAAAACAATCGGCGCAAAGGCCCAAACCCAAAAAAAAGAATGATGGGGAAGACGGTTGACAATACCGGTTAGTTTATACCGCCCCGCCACCCACCATAAACCAGAAACCTAAGACCATTACGGCTCTATAAAAATAATGTGTTGCCTAACTAAACTGTTTTTCAGTGTGGTAGGGGGCCTTAAAAATTTTTCCAATTTTGTTATTGCGCAGAACGGCGGGCCAACTCGACGTTATTTTCATACTGGGCTGGACATTTGATCGAAAGGGCCTAGCATTGGGCTTCCATACACCTTTAAACTTCCTTGATCCTAACCTGCAAATATTTGTTTACTTATGTGTTATTATGCAAATTAATATTAATAAACACTAACCACAAATGTTTACACAATTAAGTGTCCAGGTATTATGAATGAAGAAAATTAACAATCCCACTTTAATATCGTTTATTTAATGAAATCGTATTATCATTTTTATCGGCGTCACGTTCATCCTTTAAAA
>JAHBCN010025322.1:0-11303 GCA_019359885.1 Listronotus oregonensis | reverse complement strand
TAATTTTCAGCTTTTATAACTTTTGTATCTTTTTTTTTCTCTGTCTAAAACGGTTTTGGAGATAGGCTTTGTCGGACCTTTGACCCCAAATCTTTTTTTTTTTAAAACATTTACTAATCTACTAGTTATCGTTTCTGAAATTTTTTAAAAAACAAGTGAACGATTTAATTATTATTTTATTAAAAAAAAACTTACTCATAAAAAAACCCCTTTTTAGGCAATCTCGACTTTTTTTTTGTCATGTCTGAAAAATCCCTGTATATTAAAAAAAAAAATTAAATATTAAATTTTAAAAAAAAAGTAAAAAAAGTGCAAGTCTTGCAGGTCTTGTCTTGGTCTTCATCCCCGGTCTTGGTCTTGGTCTTGCAAGCAAAAAGGCGGTCTTGGTCTTGCTGCAAGACCAAGCCAAAAGACCAAAGCCCGGTCTCCTCATCACTACACGGCGCCTGTTTCAAAGGGAAGGGCTAATCCATCCCAAAAAAAAGGTGCTTAGGAAGGGATCCTAAATCCAAACAGAAGGCGGAAGAACCGCTTTTATAGGGAAAAGGGTTCCCTGGCTTTAAACAAAAAGCGGATAAAACCCTTTTTTCATGGGAAAGGCCGGAATACGGCCTCAGAAGCATCTGATTCTGTAACGGCCCCTGGTAGCTACCCACGTCACTAGACCGGGAGCGGAGGGCATGGCAGACAGGGCCGATCCTGGCGGAGGTGCAAACGGTGCGGCCGCACGGGGCAGCCAAATTTAAAATAAAGAAATACATTTCTTTCAAAACAAGAAAAAATCAGAACATTTTTTGTTATCATATATTGTATATTGCCGACTTTTTATTTTAGAAACTTCAGGGAGACCGGCGGCGGCCAAACAGCACGGGTATTTTTAAGGAGCCTATGTTTTGTTCAATTTAGAAAAAAGTAAAAAATTCCAAAAAATTTTTAAAAAAATTTGAAGGGGGTTTTTTATTTCCCCGGGGGGGAAAATCGGACCCGATGACAGATCTAATCGTCGAACAGAACACATATTGTGCTCGTGTCCGGTGGCGACACAGTAGAGGAGATGTAAGAACTCTCTCTCCCAATCTGATATCGGATTCATTGAAAGTGTGACCCTATGGGAGAAATATAAAAAGGTGTGAGCCACAATGGACCGAGCGGTCGCAGTGGAGGGAGTAAAAAGTCCACTCACTTTAAACCTAACCTAACCTAACACAGATTTATGCCTTGGGACAAGGACCCAAGCGGTCCCATCTTTCCTATTACCCAACGAAGACTTTGTAATAACTAAACTTTTTAGATTAAGGTATCCGTTATCCATGTTTATAATATAAGAATTATCCAAGTTTTTGGGAATTTTGGTAAGGTCATGTGTAACAAGGTATAAAAAACACCCTTTTTCTACAATAAACTTACTTTATTTTTAGTTTAAAAAAATTGTTTACACAATTTTATGTATACCACCAATAAAGCCTATATTAACAGTGTTTACGAATCAAAATTGATTCTTAAAATGTACGGGCTCTATAAAATTTAAAATTAAATTCAAATTATTAGGACTAAAGCTATTAAAATAGTGTTGCTATTATTTATATATCCTCTAACAACAGAGTCTTAGGTAAGCAACATCTAGTTTTAAAGTGTCATCCTCTTCATCATATGTGTTTCATAAGGGAAAAACCACCGTTTACAAATATATTTTTTTGTATTTAAGATTATTATGTTGGGTTAAAAGAGTTAAGTAAATAACATAGTTCTGCATGAAAATTCTCCCCGCCAAAGTAATGTTTAATTTCGATAATATCTACCTATGTACCTCCTTATACTAAGCTATAAACTGTAACATAACGTACAAAATCAAGAAAACATCAACAATACTTTTTACCTATAAATCTAACGAGTCGCGACTGTTAATTGACACTTTAAAGACAAGTTTAAAGACAGTTTTGCTGTAAATATGAAAGAGCGTACGCATATTACTTTAAAGCATAAAATACGAAGATCTTAAAGTTGTTGCATTACTGACTACACAAATATACTCGTTTTTTATGAGACAGGGGTAGTAGAGCTAGAAAACAACTTTATCTCGTTAAACAATAACTATAATGTGAATACATGTCGGTCTGAAAACGTCCCTAATGAACCCTAAGTAGAGCATCAGAAAATCTATTTACTTCCTCAGCACATAAAACTACGGCTTGTGCAAATTTTTGTTAAAGCCCTAAGTGGTATATTATTTTTATTTGAGACAAAAAATTGCGCATGTAACTAAAGCAAAGCTTAAAGAAAGAATCTTCGCTGCACCACAATACAAGAACAATTTTAAGATAAAAAAATTTGCAACTACAGTTTTATTCATAAAAAAAGCGTACACGAATTAAAAAGATAGGCAAGTTTTGCCATATTTGCGTAAAACCGGCGTCTAAATAATTGTTTTTGGAGGTTATCTCCGTCTTGATTATCAAAAAATGCAAGCACTGGCGTCGGTGTAATTCATTTTAAAAATGCATGGTGGTAACTTGATAAACTTTGAAGAAAAAAAATAAAAATGCCTCGTCAGTTGTCTAAAGTTGAAAAGGCTCAAATTGTCGTCGAAAGGGGTGGTCAATCCTGCTGTAGCGCAGTTGTATAATAGAACAAAAAAACTATATTGAAAATAAGCAACGCTGGGAACAAAGAAGATTCCCTAAAGAGGAAAATTGGTTCAGGTCGTCCCAAACTTTCCAACCCTGAACAGGATGCTGTTTTTGGGATATTTGAAAATAATCCATTTGCAACTGCAAGGGATGCTGTTATTATACAGCATTTCCTGCCCCCAACCTACCGCCAGCGGGAGTAAAGGAATCTGAACTAAAATGTCGCCCGCTGCGAAAAAAATGTTTCTTAACGAAGAAAGGTGACAATCAAGGTTATTTTTGCTTTAAATTATATAACCCAATCCTCAATTTTGAAACAGGGTCATTTTTGCTGTGAAAAGACTTCCAGTCGACTGATAACGGCCAAATTCGTGTTTACCCCCCCAAAACCGGTTTAAAAGGATATACTAACCCCCCACTTCTAGATAGGGGTTTTCTGTAAATGTATGGGGCTGGAAAAAATGTTCATGGACCTGGTGTTTGCTGGCGAATAGGGGAAGATTTAATGCCGGAAATTACATTAACATTTTATTATCGGAAATTTTTGGCCAAAAATTTCCCCAGAAGATTTAAGCGGATTTACATTACGAAATTAGTGGCTTGAAATTAGTTTGATAAAACTAATTTAACCAGTAATTTCATTTTAAAACGTTCAGTTTTACAATGCATGCTTTTTTTTTTATGACACTGGAGTAGTTTCGTGCTATGCGCTTTTTTTTTGTAAAACAAATGTCCTGCAACTAATTTCATGATGTAAATGCGACGCGAAACTAGTGTCGCGACCCCTGAGCAAGTGGACTTGGTTTTTTGTTGGATAGCGGGAAAAAAGCCCAAAAAAATGGCTAACCAACGTTGGAAAAGGCGATAAAAATATACTTTTATCAATGAATATCAACTTAATGAGTGTCTTTGGGCCCCGAAACACCCGCAGTAAAAATAGAGATGTCGAAAGGGGCAAAAAAATTAAGGAAGCCATGCAAATGGAAACTGTTAAAGATGTTGTTAGCAAAATCGAATACTTCAATTTTCTTGCAAATAATGAACTTATAAGGGGCAAAAAAAAGTAATACTACGGGTTGGCAAACGGGGGCCCCTATATGTTTAAAAAAATCCTTGGTTATCTCATAGGGTTTTTTTTAAAAAATATTGATGGGTATGAGGAAATACAGAAAATGTGGTAAGTTATTTTTTTTATTCTTTTTACTAATTACATCCTCTATATTAAAATAGATGAAAAATATGTAAACATTTTATTCGTTCTGTTATTGGGTTTGGGAAAAAACCCGAAAATGTAGTAAACTACACAGAAATATATCATGAATAAAAAAATTTTTATATTTATGCCAAAGGGCCCCGCGCGCGTTGTTTAAATTTTGTATTACATAAACACACATTAATTTTTTTACATTTAATAAATCATTCTGTCTTGCCATTCTAAACCCCCTTGCCCCAAAAAAGTAGTCACTATAATGTTGTCGTATTTGGTGGCATTTCTGGAATGATTTCCACTAAAACTGCGAAGTGGACTAAATGTTCCCCGTGGTATGTCCCGCCATGAACCTCTCACAAAATTTTTCCTGTTTCTGAATTTTCTTCATCAATTAATCCTTGCTGAATATAATTTGATGATCTATTTTTTTAAACCCAAATTTTAAGACACAACATGCCTTTATAATTTTGTCCACAGTTTCTGGCAGTAAAGGAATAGGCTTTTCAAATATACAAATTTTTTCTTACTAATACCCAAAAAAAAGTATTTTCAATGGTTCTTCGAGCCCCGGAAAAATCGATAGTTGAAAATTTTTTTTTTTTAGATAAATTTAGGCGTCGGCTATAGGGTTTTAAAAATACTCATTAAAGGGGGGAAAGCCTGGTCCCCCAAAATAACCATTCCTTCGGGGCATTGAAAGACTTCTCCTCTAACATTTTTTAAAAAAAAAAGATCTAAAATTTCCCCCCCTCTGGCTCGACCATAGTGCCCCCCTTGATATACCTAAATTTTAAATCACTGTCACAAACTGCTAGGACCCAAAACTAAATGTTCCCTTGTAATTATAGTAATCCCCCGGAATGCTTAGGAAAAACGTATTTGAACGTGTTTCCCATCTATACCACCACATAGTGGAAAGTTACATTTCTCTTGAAATCCATCAATTATTTTTTCCCCAAATTTCTTCAGTGTCAGGTATCTGAAAAAAAAAAGAGAATTTAGTTCAATATTTTTTTTCCCGACACCAAACATCAATAAAAAAAATTCTGCTTCTGAATCAATAGTGAAGAGTTCACTGTAAAACCTACACACCTCCAAGGGGAAAAAAGGAAAATAAAAGATCCGCTTCTTAAAGCAGTTGATGCGTTAGAAAAAAATTTTTTCCAAAACCAATGTTAGACACATTTTCGAATTTGACCTTTCGCACGTATAAACCAGCAGCTACGTCAGCTTCCTTTAGAAGCTGCCCTCGAAACTGAGGAGTTGATTTTGTCAACCATAAAAAAAAGGCAACGTATTAAATTATCAAAAAAAACGTCATCAAAAAACGGTCCATCATCTTTCACCGGCAGTATGGAGTCTAAAGACTGTAACCATCACTATACCGGACCCGAAGTTTACCAATTTCCTCGGAAACAGAGTCAATTGCTTTAGCTGGGGCACCTATGCCACTAATATAAACAGTATTTAACATACAGCGATGACATTCTTTCACAAGCAATTTCAAGCATAACGGAAGAGAATATTGTAATGTTATAATGATTAAATATATCAAAAAAACTGTTGTTGATTAACCAAATAAAAAAATTGTTTATCTTACCTCAATGCAGTGTTTCAATTCTTCGTATATTTCGTCCACACACCCGGGCCCAAAATTTCGATATAGTGCAAGGTGGCACTCTAAATTCGACGATAATGACGTCAAACTGTTTCCCGTTGCGAAACCGTAAAGTTATTTGAAGTTTCAATTTTGCTGTCAGTGCTTCTCGACATGTTTATTCTGTTTAGTGATTTTGTTGGACACTTTAGTTAATAAAAAAATTAAAATGATTTTCATATTCGAAAGTAGTTTGCATAGCTTTCAGGATCTTCATCTGTCAATTCAGAGATTAACTGTGTTACCCAGATGCTTTTTCCAACCCATCCTCGAATCCAAAGCTCTTTTCTTCCGAGATAACCTTTTTATTTTATATTTTATCATTTCTAAATGACGTTTTGCATCATAAAATACAGCTCTGATTTTGACAGGGCCATTATCTACCAAATACTGGATTTCTGAACTATAATTTTTAACGAAAAGTTTTACATTTGCACAATTTGTTTCACGGAATAGTTTTATCATTGACACTTGTTTGTAATGTAAATCCGGCTTTATGGATATAATACATGCTCTGGGAAGAGCTGCCCAAATATTGTAACAAAAATAATAATATTAGATTTTATTTATTCCTGTTAATTGTTTTTTGTTTCTATTGTAATTTTTATAAAACTGTTTCGTGTACCCTTTCTTTTTATAAATACAACTGTACATCGTTTAAATAAATTTGTTTTCTTTATTTTATTTATGTCACACCAAGGGATGACATTTTCCATAACCTTCATCATCTAATAACCTCAAATAGAGACACATTGACATCAGCCGGTTTTACGCAAATATGACGAAGGTGGCTCTCGCTTTAATTCGTGTACGCCTTTTTTATGAATATAACTGTACATTTTCGGCAAAAGAAAATAGGAACATGGACTGTCTTCAAAAGTGTATGTAGCAACTTGCTAGGCAACAAGAAACCAAAGAACTACCGAGATCTAGTTGAAGATGTATCCAATCTTATAAGACGTTAGCAATATGTACTTAAGCTACATGTTTTTATTTTTCTTTGGAATCCTGTTCTAATAATTTAGGTGCAGTTTCAGGCAAATACGGCGAAAGATTTCACCAGCAATTTGCTTAAATGGAGACGCGGTATAGTGGAGAATTGACCCTGTTGGACCTTAAAACTACTTTCTTTGATTGTCTTATACTTTTTTGGTACAAAACAAAGTATATTTTGTAAAAAAAAACTGTTAAAGTCTTTTTTAATCTCTGAAAATTCATTAGATTGCTTATGATTTGGTTTTCTCATATTTTACATTTTTCTTCTCTTTCCTATAAACCGACCTTATATTTAAATTGAAAAAGAGCAAAAAAATCAGGAAATGACAAAATATTTTTAAATGAAGAAAAATAAAGTTAAAAAACGTTAAAAGTTAATCTTTTATTATTCGCAAACTTAATATCAGAAGTTTGCTGCATAATAAAAGCACCGCAGCTGCTACTGGCAATTTGCTATTTTACTAACCCACAGATTTATTGTACTAATGCCTACTTCAGTCAGTAAAACTAGGTTTTGAAGGGTGACAAAAAACACTCTTTGAAAATCATTATTTCAATAAAGAAAAACGATTCTGATGATGACACTTTCTTCTAAATTCTACAGCTCATTTTTAGTCCCTCTATGCAACTAAAAATAGTTTTATCCAAAATACATACATTATGTTTGTATCATTAAATTTCAATGCAATCAACCAATCTGATAAAATTCATTATTTGCCATAGTCAATAATCGATTATTGCTTTTAATCATCGCCCACACCCACGTCTATCCACTTGACTCGATCGCATTGAAATTTTACAATATATACCTATAAACAGGTTGTTATGGAAACGGTTTACTAATTGTCGATTGAAGAACGCAGGTTCTAATTTACATGTTTTTATTTAGACATTTATGTATGTTCCATCATCAATTTTTTTTCTTACGGTAGTCATACAGGGCAATTTTACTTTTTAATAATAAAATAAATAACAAAATTATAATAGGGCAAAAAAACAATCGATATTATATTTTTTCGTAAGTTTGGCAACAGGGTATCCCTACTTACAAAATCAGATTAATAACTACATTTTTAAATAAAAATAAACGTTTTATCTAAAATACTTACTAATGCATTAAAGCTTAAACCTACATTTCTAGTATTTATGTTTATTCTATGTTTTACCAATCCATTTAGTTAGGGAAAACTGATTTCTGTGGACGTCATTAACGCATCTGTCATTTAAAACCAAGGTTATTGTCTAGAAGGTTGCCGCAACTCCGATTTTGACTAACTTTGGTATGCAGGGCTTCTTTGGAGCGCGGATCACGAAAATGATTTTTTTTGTGAAAACTTTTTGTTTTCGAGATATCCATCATCAAACTTAAAAATCAAACTAACCTCATTTACTCTATTCCTCCTTTTTTGCACTTGATTTTTACACTAAATTGAAACACAATATTTTATAAACACCTTTTAAAAACTTGTTTATTATTCCTTTTATACCTATTTTTCATTTAATTGCAAACCTTCACTTTCAAACGCCGCAACCATGTAAACAAAGTGAAACTTTGCTATTTAATAAAAAAAGGTGTTAAATAAACATAAAAAAGCTTTTAAAAGGTGTTTATAAAATATTGTGTGCGACTTTAGAGTAAAAATCAAGAATTGTGTACAAAAAAAGGTGGAACCCCCGTATACCATATTTGGTCAAAATCGGAGTTGCGACAACTTTCAAGACAATTACCAAAACCAATAAGAAATATGCTTGTGATTCAAATAAAGGTCAAATAAATATTTTTGTATAAATTTTTTTGCTTTAAAAGTATGTCTATATCAATATTTTTTAATTTAGTTTCTTTTTGATTAAGAAAATAAGCAGAAAAAAGTGCATAAAATGAGTGGACAATTAAAAGTAGTTGAAACGCAACGTTATTGGTCAAATCAAATGTGACTACCGTGGTTCGCGTAAATTTAATTTGTTTTAGAGTGAAAATAAGTTAAGGGCTGTTGCCAGATGCACGTTCAAATATCACTGTGATTTATTTTCGCCTTATTATTTCTTTGTTGTCAATGTGTGATGCAAACTTAAAATGGAAAAAATTACCTACTTTTTAATCCTAAAAAAATTATCCACATTACCCAAATGTAGTTAAATGAGTAGATAAATATATTTGTTTTTAAATGTCACTGCTCTAAACTGTCAGAAATGTTTTAAATAAAACCTAGGAAGGGTTAAAGCAATGGACTATTTGATCAAAAAGTGTCCGTTCCACTATGAAAAGAACTGACATTGAGGTACTCTTTTGATTCAGTGTTTTTATTTAGATTTTTGGTACACACACTTCCAAATATATTGACCAATTGATTGAAGGCTGTTAAGTGGCGCCTATTCTTTCCACATTTGCAATAAAAATACTGATGTTCTATATTTTAGAAAGAAATTTAAAAAAACATGCGCGAAAACCAACGCAGAACAGGGTTAGCAACCTTAGAGAGTGGGATTATAGTACATTTGAAAACATTGTAGTAGATTAGAAAAAATAGTCGTTCAATGGCCGGTTGCACCAAAATAATCTTAAGTAGATCTTAACTAAAAAGCTTTTAAAATTAAGGGCAACTTAGAATATTTTTGCTTTCACCATTAGATTTTTATTGCCACTTAATTAAGAGTACTTAGAAAGGCGACAACGTTGCATTTTCTTCCTTTTTAATTACAATGCGAATAATTAGAATATATTAGTATTAGATTTCTCCCTTTCTAGCTTGTGTGTGATAAAGTGAGAGTAATATTTTTACTTAAATTTTTGTGGATATTGAATTTTCAACATTCTTGTACTTTGTCAAAAATTGCAGTAGATTTAAGGATTATAGTACAGGCATGATAGTACATACTACAAAGGAGTATAATTATAGTATACCTACTATAATTATAGTACGGTTGCTAACCCAGACGCAGCACAATGTCAGTCTTAACTGAATCAGATTCCCGATTTGTTAAATTTCTTCTTATATTTTAATATACTTACAAAATTATAAATTTTAAATACATCAGCAATTAAAAACATAAAGCAATTTAACAATTTTAGGAAAAAAATCTTTTAAAGATTTAAGATTTACTGTAAATACACAATTATCCACACGTCTACGTCCTATTAAAAATAACAAAGGTCTATCACTAATGTTTTCCCTCTTTAAATAGAAGAACAAATGTACCTTTTTTGGCCAATATGATTTGTCTTATTATTTAACATTTTACCATACATATAAAACTAAAAAATAACCAATTGTTGCAACACTCAAAAAAAATAACTTCTTGTACTTAACATAACTTAAAAACACAAAATACTTTTTTCTATTTACTTATTTTCCATCACTTTAGGTTGTGTTAGGCTATTCCATTCACAGCGCTCTACAAAATAAGCGTCTGTGCACATAAATTATAGCAATAGTTTTACCAAAATTTATTATAAGTATAAAACACAAATTATTGTACTATTATCACAAAATTTCATTACAATTTTCGAGATCATTTTTGCCATAAATTTTAATAGAATTCTTAAATGTGTCAGGTTCAGTGGTTCGGCTCTAAAACGATCAATTTATTTACCGATTCCAAGGCATAAATACTAGATTTTTAACATCTAATGCTTTAAAGTGGATTTATTTATATTTAAACTAACAAAAAACAAGCATAATTCTCCGGTAGCAAAAAAAAAACATAAACTATTCTAAATAAACAATGCGTACAGGTCTCATAAAACCTTTTTTGGCCGGGCTTTTCTAAGAATGGGTAAAAACCATACTTTATGTTGAGTTGAGTTAATCGAAAAATTGCCTGAATATAGTAGTCAATGACCAGTTTCCTTCAGGATTTGCATGAAAATTTAGATTTAGCTTCTACTTACCCTCTAATTCAAAGTTGTGGTGTCACCCTTTTCAGGGTGGAATTTTATTTAATCAAAAATAAGTTAGGAAATGGATAGATTGATGAATTCTAAGCAACTTTTGTCCCATAAAGTTTTTTCCGAAAGGCATTACTTTTCGAGTTGTTCTCAATTGAAAATGTCAATTTTTCAACTAAAAAAAAAACACGTTTTCAGACGGTTTTTCGCAAATAACTAGAAAAGTAGACATTTTATCGAAAATATCATTCTTACCAAAAATGTAGCTTATAAAAAAACAGCGAGAATGATGGGCTTATGATGTTCATAGATCCAACACAAACGGAGTTATAGCCTGTTGAAGGTTGGTTCTTATTCGTCAAATGCCAACATTAAAAGTTTCAACGTAATATAACCAAAAAACGATATATTTTTCGGGGAAATCTCATAGCCTTTTTTGAGGTACTTGAAAAAAACTTTTTTTGGATGAAAAAAATGTGAAATTACCACCTAATTAACAATTAAAATAATCTTTGTCACCTTAAAATTTACTTTATTTGTGTATTTGTAATATGCTTAGAAAGTTTGACCGTTTAAAGTGCATATTAAAAAAAAATGAGCTTAAAGTGAAAGAGACATTTTTGTAATTTTGAAAAAATAGCCTTTTTTGAAAATAACTCAAAAACCCTTAAAGATACGTAAAATTTTGTTGAATACAAAATTTTAGGTTTTCCTTTACCAAAAATTTTCGTTTTTTTTTTGTTAACGTATCATTAAGTTATTTTGAGTTATTTTCAAGAAAAGGCTATTTTTTCAAAATTACAAAAATGTCTCTTTCACTTTAAGCTCAAATTTTAAAAAATAGGCACTTTAAACCGGTCAAACTTCCTAAGCATATTACAAATACATAGGAAAAGTGAATTGTAAAAGGGCAAAGATTATTTTCCA
>JAHBCN010025321.1:0-11226 GCA_019359885.1 Listronotus oregonensis | reverse complement strand
TGTATTTTAACATGAATAAATAAATAAAAAAATAAAAAATAAAAAAAAAATAATTGAAAAACGGTCAACAACGTTAAATTTTCGTATTCGAATGTTTCAAAAATTGGGCACCTTAGGTAGTTTGCCAGTTTTTGGGACGGGGGAAGAATCGAATGACGTTATGGGCCTGTATTTGTCA
Source organism: Listronotus oregonensis (assembly GCA_019359885.1). Lineage (NCBI taxonomy): Eukaryota > Metazoa > Arthropoda > Insecta > Coleoptera > Curculionidae > Listronotus > Listronotus oregonensis. Next base: position 11,048 of record JAHBCN010025321.1, on the reverse strand, counting down.
GAATGTTTCCTTGTTTTTATTTGTATGTAGTGTTTTAAAAAAATGAAAGTTAATTATTAGTTGTAGTGGAAACTACAAAAAGTGCATATTTTAAGAATGGGGGCATACTGTGCATATTCCGCGAAAATGTGCATCATTGTGCTTTTTCTAACACCCCTTGCTTTTAAGCGAAGCAAAAGGCCAAAGGGTGGCCTCTGCACTGTTGTCACGTCGTTTGGGCCCTTTATTCTGGGCTGTCCAAAAAAAAATAGTATTTTGACATCATTATTTTTTCTGTGTAATTTTTTATAGTAATAAATAAAAAAAATATTATTCACAGTTTAAAATACAATAGTGAGCTTAATTTGAGTAATTTTAAGAATAAATTAAGAAAAGGTTTAATCATAATATACGGGAAAAGTAAACGAAACAGAAAGATACTTTGTAGCCTCGTTTTTCCTAAAAAATTTGTCTCTGTAGTAACCATTTGGTTGGTTCATTCATCGCTAAGCAAAACCCTTAGAATGTACGTTTATGATGCCACCCTTATGCCAAATCGATGCTTTCCCCATTTAAACCCCTAACAGCTCATTGAATAAAACCATAACATCATCTTACACCTTCAGGAATACATGCATCATTCGATTATTGAAGCAATTTAAAATAAAATGTAAAACATAGGTCATATATAAATAATTTTAAAAATGTCCCCAAAATTTGGTTTTTCAAACACAACATTTTTTTTTTTCAACGTTCTTTAATGAACTGGGCATGTGTTGATTTGAAAATAAGATACTTTAAAAATTGAAAACGTAGTATTCTTAATATATAACATTTTCTTAAACAATTTCTTTAATATAATCCAAAAAGGGCATTGGAACTTAAAATTATTGCCTTTTAAATCTCCATAGACTTCAAATTTTCGTTATAGAATACCGTAGCAATATTTTAGTAAATTTGACCGGACTAAAACTTATTAAAGAACATACAAAATTACCTCTTAACAGATCCCAGGGGTTCAATAAAATAATTAATAGGGAGCCCCAGGGGACTCCTGCGAAGCCTTAACGCCGCTTATATTCAAATTTCCAACGTGAGTATTCGGCGCTCATCGACATAGCAGGATTATGTCGTTTAAACCGATTAACTTAATGTAGATATCCAGGGATATTAAGGAAAATTGATTTTTATTTAGGTGATGTAATAAAGCTAAAAATATGGCACGTACAATTTTGTATAGTATTAAAGAATTCTAAACGTACTAAGTGTAATAACTAATTTTTTTTTATTTATTATACAGGGTTTTTTTAATAAACCCAGTAATATTATTAGAATGTAATTGTACATACAAATGATTGCAAAAATAAGACGTCGTATGAATATTTGTCCTCCAAGGTTTCGTTAATATATTTCTACAGAGTGTTTCTTTTTCCAAACATGATCTTTTAATCCTTTCAAATTTTTTTTTTTAATTTTAACATTTTTTTTATAGTGCACAGTATTAAGAGTGCATTTACGCTACACCTTAAAGGGGGGCGGAGACTAACAAACCCCCCCACTAAACAATTTTTGTATAGCTGCATTAAAAATATTATATTTTATTTAGGTTCTTCCAAATTCGGTGTATCGAGGCGATGTTGTTTCCGATTGCAAGCCTACAGGAGATAACGTATTCGGTAACTATTTTTTACTTAAATGACATATATTTTACACCATTTTAAAGGTAAAGAAATAATCTATGCCTCTGCTGTAACGAATTTTTTTAAATATGAGTCGAGTTAAAGAAAATAGTATCTAAACATAACCAATTTTAGGGTGACTTTCCCTCAAGGAAATATTAAAAACTAAATCCAAATTTAAAAAACTATTACAGCAAAACCTAGATTTAAATGTTGGCTTTCATATAGTCTTTAAAACTTATGGATAACTTATACTGTTTTTGAGAAAAACTTTATGCCTCAAACCCCAAATTGGATCAAATTTTCGCGGCGCGAATGGACTCTAAATAAAAGGGAATAAAATTGGCAATTTAATTCTGTAAATGAAAGAAAGTAGGGCAAAAAAGATAAAGTTTGAAAAAAAAAATGACCCGAAAAAAAATAACACTTTGTAGAAGTTTGAAAAAAATATTATAGTCATTTTATCGGTCTCAATAGGTTGAGTGTCAAATTTGAAATCAAAATAACAAAAGTTTAATGCTGTAGATTGAAGCCTTGGAGGACACATGTCTGTAAGACGATTTTTCTTCAAATCATTTTTACAATCACGTTCTTTTTATGTAAAATCAGATTTGAAAACATCCTGTATATTTGACTATATGGAAAGTTGGCATAATTCCCCCAAAAAAAAGCTGTAGAACATAGACGTGTAAAACTAAAAGTAAGCTAATTTAATGTTTTTAAAAAATTTTAGTGTACTCATAAAAATCCGAAAATATCTTTATTCTTCTCTTGGTTTATTTGTGGTGTAAACCCTGTTACAGAAGTTTTGGGAAAAAAAATTTCCGGGGTTTCCCCAGAAATATGGATGCCGTATATCAAGTGATCCTTGGAATTTACAGTTGCTATGGTTTCGCCATTTTGATAAATATGTCATAGTTATAATTTATTTCGCAATGGCATACAAGTTTGATATATTCGGAAAAGTATTTATAAACTAATTGAGCAAATGCCCAAAAAAAGAAATAGTAAGGATTTTTCAATTCAAAAATATTTTGAACTCCACCAAAATCAAACAGTTAGGGAATGTGAAGAAGGAATCCCATTTATGAAACTCCCCAAAAATGGTCACTGGTTGTTTGATACCCAGAGGGAAAAAATTAGGTAGGGTCGGTCCTCGCTTCCCAATTTCCAACGCAACTGTTTCTCCGTATATTGCTAGAAGTGGCTTAAAATGCCAAAAAAAAGGGCACCTAAAATATACTTATGTTCAGCTATCAAGAATCCCAGGTGCTGTCGCAATTTAAGGCGAGTTCACTTTGCAAATAATAGATCGATGCAGAACTACCAGAAAATTCTGGATTTTACACCGACAATATAGAAGAGACCCCAAATGAAGTTAGATTTAAAGAAAGCTAAGTTTTCAGATAAAGTATTGGTATGGTGTGCCATATCGAGAAGAGGTGTATGGTGTATCAAGGCCTTTTGTTGATCGAAGAAAGAGCATAGATTCTAGAGAGGAAAAAGGATCCCCCCACTCTGTGTTACAAAATGGTCCTCCAGTTGCAGATGGCGTTGTGTTCCAGAGGGCCTTTTTAAAAATTTTAAATTTATATTTTTGCGTTGAAGGTCATTGGTTTTCTTTGGGTTTTCCCCGAAGCTACACCCGCGCCCCCTAGTGGGGGCAACTATTTGAGCAAAACAGTCATAAGAGGGGTGATCCTTTACTTCTCTAGAATCCATGGGGGAGAGGCAGTGAATCCCAAGGTCTACATCAGAGATTGTTTAACTAAATTGTTTAATTTTATCAACGTACATTACGGTGATGAAAATTATATGTTTTGGCCAGATCTGACATCAGCACATTGAGAGCTACACTTGACTGACTGGAAGCAAGAAATATTCCATGATAACCCGCCTAATGTCCCCCATGCCAGACTAATTGAAACTTTCTGAACTCGATTGGCTTAGAAAATCTACGATAACTGCGGGGAAAAAGCACGAAACGAACAAGAATTTCCCGGGAGCGAATTTTCCCAAAAAGTAAGAGAAATAAATATACATGTTTCCAAAACCCCCAATGAGACCAGTAAGGCATAAAATTTTACCGAGTCATAGAAGAAAACGGACCCTTAGCGGCAAAAAATTTAAAATTATTTTTGTATAGCAATGATTGATTTATTAATATAATAAGTTTGAAAAAATTAAAGTTTATTTGGATGGGAACAAGTAGTTTCAATTTTTTTCTCAAAACTTATGTAAGGGGGGTTTGTGTCGAAAATAAGTATAACAAATATGCTTGGGGCCCGGGGATAAATATTTAGGTTAATTATTATTATAAGGAAATATTCTTTAAATTTTGCCAGACTTGCAAGATGGGACCGCTATGCCCAAGTCCCAGAATATAAACTTTTACGCACAAAGTGCACAAAATCAAATGAATTAAAAAAAAAAAAAATGAAAGCGACGCGACAATATAGAAAAAACTAGTCCTTTAGTCACCATTATTTTTAAATTGTGAATATTTTTTAACACCTGTTAATTTTTAGTGTTACAAAAGACCTACTAGGCGATAAACAATGAAAAGTATATTTTGTTGAATTTGTTATGTATAATTTTCATTTTGCTAAAAAATAACACTGCTTTATTTTTGGAAATATTACTTTTTTAATCATAGGTTTTCTTAGGAAAATATTTTTATTTTAAATTAGAAAATTAATCACCAACTTCACTTTAAACTAGAACACACTAAAGTGTTATTTTTGTTATGGACAGTTTTTGGAATTGTCAAAGTAATTTTTTCTTAAATGTTTAAAATCTAAAACTAATGAGATTACTCAGCTTTTAGTTTTAGCTCCATTTTTATCTTTTATATTATGGGGGGTCATTAAGAACCAACAATCCAAATTTATGTTTCCCAGTGTATTTATCAGTTTCATAAACTGAGGTAAACTGATTTTTCTGTTTCCTAACTTTGTGAGGTACTTTTATCATGTTAATGTTGCGTACCTGTTGTAAAAATAAAACAATTTTACTTACTCCTTTATTTTATAGCTCTTTTTTTTTTAAAAAAAATGAACTGTAAACTTTTTTAAAAATTTTCTACACGGCTAGAATAAATTTATTTACATAATTATCCGCATTAATCTGTTTTCCTTTCCAAACCACAGCACAAAGCAAAATGTCTAAGCACTGCGGCCCTGATTCGGAGGTTTTGGAGATGTGCCGCCGAAGGATTTCTTAGGTGTCCAAAAGGGGTTTGCGGCGAACGGGGAATTATTTCAAATCCACAGTGCGGCAAATTGGAGTTGTATTTATGTTGTTATTTGGATTAGTATCTGAGTTATCTGGTAGATAGTCTTTCTAAATATTGTCCGAAAATACAAAAGTCAATTTTGGGAAAACATTCGAACTTGCTATTGATGTTATATTAATATTTGCCTGATAAAAGTAAATTTCTTAGTTTTGCCATACTTACAAGACTTAATATTTTTTTAAAAAATTAAACAATATAACGTGGGTATACTGCAAAAATTTTCCAAGTCTAAAAGGGTAGTTTTGGGCAAATGATTATTAAAATTTATTATTGATTTAATAAATCTAACAACGCAATTTTTCAATAGTTTTTTTTTAGCAATTTTTTTTATAAATTTAAGGGTTTGAAACATTACATTAACTAATAATATATTTAATATATTTTTTTAAATTTTAAAAAAAGTCAGACTTGGTCACGCCTGCTGTAGAAAAAAAAAAACAATTACTGACTTGATCAAAAAAACTCTTTATTTTCCTTAAGAAAACACACTTTGGCTCATTCAATTCAATATCGAAGTCTGATTCAGAAGAAGATGGTTTTGGGAAATTGTTTTTTTTCTTATCTACAGGAAGGGACTTATACCAATTGTGATATTTCGTAGAAAAGTTGATATGTGTAACCAATTTTATAACACTCTTTTTTTCTGGGATAGGAAGCATTCCTTTTGTAAAGGTGTTAAATTTATGATATATCGTAGGTCTTCCACGACGAAATACACCAAATATGCGATAATTTGATTTAAACAATATTAAGGCAGGCTGTTTTTTTTCGTTTCGCATTCCTTTACTTTTTAACCAATAAACTTGTTTTTTTGTCATTATCTTTAGTTTTATTTTCCAATATACAACAGTATATAGCTAAAGCTTTAAGATCGTAAACATCCTTGTAATTTAATTCTTTTACTTTGTAAGGGCTGCTATGTTTGTTAGATCGTGCTAATTTACAAACGTTAAGCAAATCGTTTATAGAATAAATGGCAACATTTTTTTCTCTCTTAATCCACTTAGGTCTTCCATGTATAAATAACCTGTTTCCATAAGATTGTGTGGGATGGTATATAGATTGGTATTTTGGACAACGTATAAACAAAACGCCGCAATAAATTGATTGCGGTTCTATCCAAAAATTAACCAATTTTTGTAACATGGTCTGCTATTTGGTTAATCTAATTAAGTAAATCGGTGCCATTTCGCAACTTCTTCTTTGTTCGTTTGGTTAAGCCCAAAAGTGTAGCAGAAAACTTGATTTTGACTTGCTGCATTATATATTTTCAAATTATAAGCACGGAAGAAAATCGAAAAAACATTTTGCAGGTAAAATATTGCAGTTAAAATGTCTCATTATACGCTGCGCGGACAGTCAATATTTTTTGCAGCGTTATTTTTGTTATGATGCTTAAGGTGTTCACGGTGGCAGAGGCGGCAGATTTTAGAGAAAGCTCACTTAATTTTAGAGGATAAAAGTCAAACAAGTTCAAACTCACTATCTAATGTTTACCCTAACAAAAAAAATGTAATTTTTGTTTCTTAAATTCCCTTTCCTAATGACTTATTCATTCTTTTAATTAACTTTGTTTGCTTTCTTACTGCATATGGAAAATTATTATTTTAGAAAGGTACATGGGGCGGTGGAAATTAAGTGGTAAAGGGCCGAGTGATGATCGCGTTGTTACATTTAGCAATAGTAAATTTTAAAAAGTTAACAACGGTTTAGAATGTTTACCAAAATTCAGATTTTGACATTTTGCCTTCTAAAATCATTGAATAACACTGACAATGACGTTTTGTTAAACATTTTAAACCGTTGTTAACTTTTAACAATTGCTAAGTCTATTGCTAAATTTAACAACGCGATCCACTGGCCGTACTCGTAAAAAATATAAATCCGGCAATGCATTAAATACGTCAAATGAAATTAAAAGTTCTGCCACGAAAGTGATCCCGTTATGATGGTCATTTTTACATTATAAGATTTACAAAATACAAATGACCAAGTCAAACTGTTGACTTTTTTCTGTAATGTTATAAGTTTTATGGACTTGGTCATAATCCGCAGTGTTAAACTAACCTAATTAATATTTAATATTAACCTTAGTAATTTCTTCTGATGAAGAAAATATTATTTGATATCATTTGGCAATAAAAACAGAAAATCGCCAATTTTTAACTTGATCACTTATTGTCCTTGTCCAAAAAAAAACTATCGAAAATTTAACCACCTAAACAAAAAAATTATAATCTAATGCAACACTCTGTCAATCACTTTTAAGTTAAATAATTGTATTTAACTTAAAAGACAATGATCTATTTTAAAAAATATTGTGGTAACATATAAAGTTATGTTGATTATCAAAGATTCTTTTTAACTTTAATGAAATAGATCCCGTTCTGTAAAGACATTTTTTTTAAGGAGTAAATAAGCGTGTTGTTTAAACTTATAATAATTGAACCTATGTAAAGTAAGCAAATATTTTGTGTCAATTATTAATTTATAATTTGTATTATCTAAATCAAATAAGATTTATGTTACATAAGATATAGTCCAGGAACTGAAGACCTGAAAGTACCCAAAGCTGTAAATAAAGCTGTACAGTTTTCATTTGTGGCGCAATTCTTAGGTCTTCCTGAATGCTTTTGAGCGAGAAAAAGTTTATCACGATTCCGACGTGGGAACCCCCTGAAAATGGCCCCCAAATTCTCAAAAATTAGTTTTCCGCAAATATCTGCCAAAATATACGAATTAGAAAATTTTTGTTTTGACGAAAAATAAAGATCACCTCGAAATCTACAAAAATGGTTCTTTCTATTTTTTCCGCAACACCAATATTTTTCGCAAAAACGGCCGTCGAAAAATTCATAACATTCCAATCTGCCCTGAATAGATGTGGGTATTAGTAGTTCCTTACTAAAAAATGCAGATGGGCAAAACAATTTTTTTTTTATTAAAACGCAAGAAAAAATGTAAAGGAATTTTATAAACATATATGTATATTTTATTATACATTATAAAAAAGAAATGTTAATAACAAACTATTTTTTCAAAAAATATCAATAAATTAATGAGATACTCTTAAAATATTGTGAAAAAAAAACTTTAACCGCTTCTTTTAATATTCTAGAAAAATCAGAATGGACCCAAAGTCGTATGCAATAGAAGGTACGGGTTTTCGCATTCCGATGAACTTTGAATGATTAAAAAATGTACATTATGGCCCAAGTAATGGAACAATTCATCCGCCTTCTTATAAGTGAATCCATAAAGATAGCGGCATTTTATAGCGGTAGAGCGGCAGCTGAAATGAGGGGATATTTGGGTCCCATTATCTCGAAAACTATCGATTTCTCGAAAAAATTATAAAAACCATTTTTATAGATAACAAGACATCTTCATTTTTTGCCCCTAACAAAAATTCCCCAATTTGCATATTTTGGCAGATATTAGCGGGAAACCCATTTTCAGCCCTTTCCCAGCTGTTAATGTTGATAAACTTTTTTCACTCGAAAGTATCCCCGAAGACCTAAGAATTGCGCCACAAGAAAAAATGTACAGATTTATTTACAACTTTTTTCCTTTATTTATTGGACTAATAACATTGTGTAAAAAAATAATTTTAATAAAAAATTTTAAAGAGGTAAATTAAACCATTGCTTTATTCGTATTGTAAAAATTTTCCCTTTAATTTAATATATTTGTTCAGAAAATTTTTTCCCATTTGGCAGCTCCAAGTTTTTTCTATGAAACAACTTTTGTAAAACGATTTGGGTTGATGAGCAGCAGCTGTAAAACCTTATATTTAAAAAAAATCATTTAAGTGAAAATTTTCATTGGCAAAATCCATTTATCCTGTAATAACTAAATTAAATCCGTCAATTGCAAATATCTGGTAATCCTCTGTCCCCTTATAAAATATAAATCTGTATATGGAATGGAATGTGACGAGGTTCACAGCGGGATTTGAGGGAGAGCCCGAACCCCTGTCGGCGGTATAGAGGTGTTCAGTTAACACGGCCTTAAGCTGATAATAAAATTTTATTTAGTCCATCTCGCACTGTCGATCAATCATTTGTTGGGGTTTTAATGACCTAATGGAAGCCAATATGTGTTCGGTCAAATTAATTTTTTATAATTTTATTTTTGTCAGTGATAGACACCCTTAAAAAAAGTTTCGAATTTGCTTAAATTTGGGTATTTTTTTATTTTTTTTTCTTAACGGTATAGTTAATTTTAAAAATTATTATTTAACTAATGGGTTACCTAATTTAACTTAAAGGTCACTTTTAAATTTTTAATAATTCTATGATAAAATACTGCCATTCGTTTTTCAAAATAAATATTAACCACCTACATATACCGGGTGGTGCGTCGCCGAGCGGAACATAGGAAATTCCATGTAAATTTTAAGGGGTTATTATTGGCTTCCCTGTACATTTTACAGAAAAAATGTAAAATAACTTTTTCAAGAGACCAATCTGACAAACCCTCGTGCCAAGTTTCAAAAAATTTTAATAAGTGAATCTTGAATTATTTAATTAAATATAATTGCAAAATTACCAACCAGCAAACAATTTGTTATAAGGCTTTGTCAAATCTGACGTACAGCCGAATACAATGAATGTTTTTTTTTTTTGTTTCATCAATCTCACAACCATTATATTCAAAGTAAAAGACACGTTAACATTATTTTTTTAATCAAACCTTTTATTTAATGTAACATTTAAGTTAAACTAATAACAATTATTACTATTAATTATTAAAAAAAGATTCATACTAGATCATACTAGAATTTAATTAAACCAATAGAAGAATCAAAATGTTTACAATTTACTTTCCCATCAAGCCTATCTGGTCCATTTCAACCATTAAACGTATTGTTAGTAAATTCGAGTCCAAAGTCATCGCAATAAATAATTGTGAATGTTTAACTCAGAAGATCGAAAATAGATCCAAAAGGAAACTGAACTCTTATTATTTTTCTAGGGGGAAAAAAAAAATGAAATTAAATACAATAACTTTCTTAAAAATAATAATATTATATAAAAACACCACTTAATCAAATGTTCAAAAAACCCCCTTTAAACCCCTAAACAATATCCCAACCGATCAAAAAATTTATTTCTAACGTTGCTAAGTTGATCTTCGAAATTTTATTAAATTCTAACAAAAAAGCGTTTTGTAGCTGGTTTAGATTCTTAAATTTACACTTTTTTAAATGAACTTTTAAGTGACCCCACAAAAAAGTCATTTGGTAAAGATCAGGTGATGGCTGGCCAAAATATCCCGGGACCGTGGACCAATAATATTGCCGTTAAAAGCATTTTCCCGGTACTCCTAAACATACGGGCATTATGGGCGGGGCAACCAACTATTTGGGCCCGATCATTTAAGCTTTCCGAACAACTTCCTCCAAAGGGGGGTCCGATTTTATTTTGAAATAAGTCCATATAGTTTTCTGCGTCAGGTTATATATAGTAATCAAAAAGGGTCCAATGATATGGTGTCTAATAATTCCCACAAGTACATTTGTTTTTGGGGATATTGTATCCAGTATAACAAAGCGATGTTTATTTTCTTGGGTGAATACCGGAATTTTTAACATTTGGTTTATTTTGAGGGTAAATGTACATTCATCAAAACAAATATTTCTTAAAAAAATTCCCATCGTTATTTGCTCTTTCACCATTTCAAAAAAAAAATTTCATTTGAAATGGGAAAAAAACCATTTCTTTACCCCTTCATTTCCCCTTCCTGCAAACTTTTTTTTAAAATTTTTATATATATATATATATATATATATATATATATATATATATATATATATATAAAATTTTTTATATAAATTTTTTATATATATATATATATATATATATATATTTTTTTTAAAAAAAAAATTTTAAAAAAATTTAAATTTTTAAACGGGGTTCGGGCCCCCAAGAACAAATTTTTTGGCAAGTTGCGCATTTAGGGGCCCAACAAATGCCGAGTAGAAACTTGTAAAGTTCCGAGTACTTTTGGGGATATCCGGAAAAAAACGAAATTTGCTGATTTCGTTTTAATTTTTTTCTGGCGTTATTTAAAGAGATTGGAAAAAAAAAACA
>JAHBCN010025320.1:0-11289 GCA_019359885.1 Listronotus oregonensis | reverse complement strand
TGACGTCATTATTTAGGAATCTTGGGCTAGCTATATTTTAAGGTATTGCGCATGCGTGTCACCTGTCAAATGTCACATGTCACCTGTCAACTGTCAAATGTCAAATATTTAGGAATCTTAGGCTAAAGGTATTACGTCATATGTGGGGGCCCCCCACGCTTAAGCCCGGGCTTAGGCGCGAGGCTACACCATTTGTAGAAATCTTAACCTAACTATATTTATTTCCTGTCAAACGTCATCATCAGCTGTTGGTAGCCATCTTGGATCTCGACGTCATCGGGCGAATTAAATAAAAAAAGTCCGGGATTTGAACCACCTAGTGCCTTGCTTCTGGTTCCAACGCCTTAAACCATGCAGCCAAATGGCTAAGTTAAAATGTATTGATTAAAACGTGTAGAGTATGTTAGGAATCTTAGGCTAGCACTGTGCATATGTTAAAATAACGGAGCCTGTCAAACCACGTGGTATATTACACGTGTACTACCCACGTATGTCTAAAAAAAATGGCGCCTGTCAACTGTCACTTGTCAAAAACTGTGGGGCCCTGCTCTTTAGACCTGTGTGTAATACCCCGATGATGACTGTGTTTAAATATATAGAAACGTTGTTTATAGAACATATACATTTAATTATTAAAAGTATGGCCGTTGCCGAATTATTATGTAACAACATATGGCGTTAGTTAAAAACCCTGATGATGATGCTGGTTAAATATAGAAACGTTGAAGCATATGTTAAATAAAAAGTAGAGGCTCGAACCAGGAAAAATAGACCTAATTATACCGTAGTAATATATAGTGTTAGTTAAAACCCCGATGATGAGGATGTTTAAATAAGTAAAACGTTGTTTAATAAGTACTTAGTGTAAATATACATGCAAAAAATATCTAAAATAATAATTAAAAACGCATTCAAGTTACCGGGTAATCAGCGGTATAAAATCAAATAAAATTAGGCTGACTCAAACAAGCTCATAGCGCTCGGTTAATATCTTAAAAAATAAGGTTGCTACCCCTAGAAATTATATATTAAATATGTTTCTTAACCCATAATACACAACCAGGTTAAAAATTATACAAATCGGATTGATAGAAATATTTTATATCTGGGTTTTAAGTCTAACAAATAACAGGAGCTAAAAATTAGCAACTAATACATTTAAAAGTGTGTAAATTATGAGGCAAATACACTAAAAAATCTTTTTATTCCAATTCAGGATGTTAAACGATACGTATTTGTTGTTTAAATTTAATATTACCATAAAGCCCTTTTGGTAACACTATGTATATCTTTTTTATTTAATATTCGATTGAAATAATTTATTTTTATTCTAATTCAGTATGTTAAAACATGCTTATTTGATGTTTAAATTTAATATTATCTTAAAGCCTTTTTGGCAACACTATATATAACTTTTTACTTATTAACAGATTTAGATAATTGTTTTTATTCTAATTCAGGATGTTAAAACATACATATTTGATGTTTAAATTTAATATAAGCATAAAGCCTTTTTGGCAACACTATGTATAACTTTTTTATTTATCAACAGATTTAAATAATTCTTTTTTATTCTAACTCAAGATGTTAAAACATACATGGTCCAAATTTAATATTGGTATAAAGTCCTTTTGGCATCACTACGTATAACTTCTTTTTTATTTATCATACGATTGAAATAATTCGTTTTTAAATAAATTCTAATTTTTCTCCACCCTCTATCAAATTATAGACTTTCGGTCAAAATAGCTAAGTCTTAATTAAAAACATTTATACAATTTAACAACTTAACTTATACAGCGTTTTAACTAAATTAAAGTACAAACTATAGCTTTAAATATTCTTTTAAGTAAATCATTAGTAGTTTAATTTAAGGAAGTATACGTTTCTAAATAGTTAGACAAATCATTAGTATTAGAATTTTAACGGTAAACAGTAATACAGGAGTTACGGAATAGATGTTTCACTAATTGTTTGAAACAATCATTTAGTAAGTTTATTACATTATTACGACTTAGCCATCAGCATTTATAGGTATGAGGTCAGAAGGGCTTTGTTTAACTGTATATTTTGGAAAATAAATAAACAAGATGCAATCATACAAAATTTTTATCTCTCTACCATAAATGCGCTTTCAACTCATAGAATATTACGAGTATTAATTTTCATAAAATAAATGCAATGGAAAATTAGAAGTTTATTCGCTTATTTCCAAATAACAGCACTGTTTTCCCAAATAACAGTATTTTAAATAACAGCCCTGTATTTTAAATAACAGCCCGTTTTAAATAACGGCACCGTTTTTCAAATAACGGCACTGTATTTTCAAATAACAGCACGTTTTTAAATAAGCCCGTTTTCAAATAACAGCCCTGTATTTTAAATAACAGCACCGTATTTTCAAATACACCGTTTTAAATAACAGCCCTGTATTTTCAAATAACAGCCCTGTATTTTAAATAACAGCACTGTATTTTCAAATAACAGCCCTGTATTTTAAATAACAGCCCTGTATTTTAAATAACAGCCCTGTATTTTCAAATAACAGCACTGTATTTTCAAATAACAGCACCCTGTAGATTGGTTAGTAAGTGGATTATAATTTATTCATATAGATACGCTTTAGATATGTAATGAGGCTTATCAATGCCCGGTGACCTTGAGGGGATAACCTTTTATGTCGCGGACAGGGACACGGACATCTGTTCTATGACGTCATCGTGGTTTGTCTCTTTCTCTCTCTTTTAAGGTTATCTTGTCTTCCTTCCTTTTTCTCGCGTCGCTAGCGACCAGACTGTTTACAGGGCATACAGGGCTGTTATTTGAAAAACAGGGCTGTTATTTAGTGACATATACAGTGCTGTTATTAAAATACAGGGCTGTTATTTGAAAATACAGGGCTGTTATTTGAAAATACAGGCTAGCGTGCCGTTATTTAAAAGCAAAGGTGTTATTTGAAAATACAGTGCCGTTATTTAAAAAAATCGTGCTTATTTGGGGGAAAAACAGGGCTGTTATTTGAAAAATACAGGGCTGTTATTTAAAATACTGTTATTTGGAAAAACAGTGCTGTTATTTGGAAATAAGCGAATAAACTTCTAATTTTCCATTGCATTTATTTTATGAAAATTAATATGTAATATTCTGTGAGTTGAAAGCGCATTTATGGTAGAGAGATAAAAATTTTTTTATGATTGCATCTTGTTTATTTATTTTCCAAAATATACAGTTAAACAAAGCCCTTCTGACCTCATACCTATAAATGCTGATGGCTAAGTCGTAATAATGTAATAAACTTACTAAATGATTGTTTCAAACAATTAGTGAAACATCTATTCCGTAACTCCTGTATTACATGTTTACCGTTAAAATTCTAATACTAATGATTTGTCTAACTATTTAAACGTATACTTCCTTAAATTAAACTACTAATGATTTACTTAAAAGAATATTTAAAGCTATAGTTTGTACTTTAATCTTAGTTAAAACGCTGTATAAGTTAAGTTGTTAAATTGTATAAATGTTTTTAATTAAGGCTTAGCTATTTTGACCGAAAGTCTATAATTTGATAGAGGGTGGAGAAAAATTAGAATTTATTTAAAAACGAATTATTTCAATCGTATGATAAATAAAAAAGAAGTTATACGTAGTGATGCAAAAGGACTTTATACCAATATTAAATTTGGACCATGTATGTTTTAACATCTTGAGTTAGAATAAAAAAGAATTATTTAAATCTGTTGATAAATAAAAAAGTTATACATAGTGTTGCCAAAAAGGCTTTATGCTTATATTAAATTTAAACATCAAATATGTATGTTTTAACATCCTGAATTAGAATAAAAACAATTATCTAAATCTGTTAATAAGTAAAAGTTATATATAGTGTTGCCAAAAAGGCTTTAAGATAATATTAAATTTAAACATCAAATAAGATGTTTTAACATACTGAATTAGAATAAAAATAAATTATTTCAATCGAATATTAAATAAAAAAGATATACATAGTGTTACCAAAAGGGCTTTATGGTAATATTAAATTTAAACAACAAATACGTATGTTCTAACATCCTGAATTGGAATAAAAAGATTTTTAGTGTATTTGCCTCATAATTTACACACTTTTAAATGTATTAGTTGCTAATTTTTAGCTCCTGTTATTTGTTAGACTTAAAACCCAGATATAAAATATTTCTATCAATCCGATTTGTATAATTTTTAACCTGGTTGTGTATTATGGGTTAAGAAACATATTTAATATAAAATTTCTAGGGGTAGCAACCTTATTTTTTAAGATATTAACCGAGCGCTATGAGCTTGTTTGAGTCAACCTAATTTTATTTGATTTTATACCGCTGATTACCCGGTAACTTGAATGCGTTTTTAATTATTATTTTAGATATTTTTAGCATGTATATTTACACTAAGTACTTATTAAACAACGTTTTACTTATTTAAACATCCTCATCATCGGGGTTTTAACTAACACTATATATTACTACGGTATAATTAGGTCTATTTTTCCTGGTTCGAGCCTCTACTTTTTATTTAACATATGCTTCAACGTTTCTATATTTAACCAGTATCATCATCAGGGTTTTAACTAACGCCATATGTTGTTACATAATAATTCGGCAACGGCCATACTTTTAATAATTAAATGTATATGTTCTATAAACAACGTTTCTATATTTAAACACAGTCATCATCGGGGTATTACACACAGGTCTAAAGAGCAGAGCCCCACAGTTTTTGACAACTGACAGTTGACCGGCGCCATTTTTTTAGCGCATACGTAAGGTAGTAGTACACGTAAGCTAATATACCACGTGGCTTTGACAGGCTCCGTTATTTTAACATATGCACAGTGCTAGCCTAAGATTCCTAACATACTCTACACGTTTTAATCAATACATTTTAACTTAGCCATTTGGCTGCATGGTTTAAGGCGTTGGAACCAGAAGCAAGGCACTAGGTGGTTCAAATCCCGGACTTTTTTTATTTAATTCGCCCGATGACGTCAGATCCAAAATGGCTACCAACATGATGATGACGTTTGACAGGTAACATATAGTTAGGTTAAGATTTCTACGAATGGTGTAGTGCCCCCGCAAGCCCGGGGCCTTAGCGTGGGGGCCCCCACATATGACGTAATACCTTTACCTAAGATTCCTAAATATTTGATTTTTGACAGTTGACAGGTGACATGTGACATTTGACAGGTGACACGCCCCAAACCTTGCTGCCCAAGTTTCCCCAAATAATGACTCAGAGATGATATTTACGGGTCGCCCCAAAAAAAAAATTCCCCCGACCAAGTGGGGAATTTAACAAAGTAGCCAAAATGATTGCCAATTCAGTTAATTCCGGGTTAATTCCGTATCGACTATTGAAAATTCTTTAATGGACTGTTCTTCTTACAAAATAGAGTTAGTGCTACCACCGCTGCTACCATCACAAAAAACACCGACCATTCTATAGTGGGATCAGCTACATTTTCCGGGACATTTCAAAATTGTAATTTTTATTTTGGAAATAAAGTTTAATTTTTAGTATTGTTTAAAGAAAATAATAGATAGGTAAAACATAAAATTATTAATAATTTAGAATATCTAGTATTGTTTTTCTAGATGTTTCAAGTAATTTTTGATTTTTTCATATTTAGCGGATTATTTCACCTCCAAAAAGGGGTAGATTTTTATAAAAATTGGGTTAAGAAAAGTAATATTTATTATAACATATTCGACAGTTTTCTTATACTGCTATGATATTTTCGTAGATATATGTTATCACGTTCAGGGGTAGTTTACCCACTAGTTACAGGGGTAGTTTCCTTAAATAGGGACTGGTGAAAGGTACATGATTTGAATTTCTTATAATAAACATCCCAGTAGTTTTTCCCAAATTTTTTAGGTAATTTTTTTCATATTTAGGGGTGGATATAACCCCCTTAGCTAGTTTAAGGGTGCATTTTTAACTATATTACGCCCTTTTTATTATAAAAATTATTTTCTTTTGTTTAAAAAGTTTTATTTTATAGAAAAAATACAATTAGACTTACTTTTATTCGTATTGATATTATTCATATATTTCAGTTTTGCATCATCTTAATTTTTCATTACAAGGTCTCTGGACGGGTAAAAAAATATGCTGTTTTTGTGGTTACTCTATTAAAATATTTGGTCCGCAATTCTGCCATACCTAAACTGAAAAAAAGTTTATACCTGTCTATTTGGTCCGCAAACCGGCTATGCCCTAAATACCGTCGACCCTTTTTAATAAGCAAAACACTGGTTTTAAGCATAATTTTTTTATGTGTATCATTATTATTACTTATTAGGCTTCCGGTTGATTCCATTATTAATCATGCTTTTTGCTAAATTAAAGCCTTCATATAATTTTTCTCGACACCGAGCGACCGTAAAAGTATTAAAGTAATATTACATTTCATGTACAAGGCTATTTTTAGCATCGTCCTTAATTAAATTGTTCAAAGCTTATCATTCCATGACACTAATCCCAACGAATGGTTAGCAAAACAACTAAAACAACTTATTTCTTTAGTTACTGGAGAGCACTAATCTAAGATGAGGCTTAACGCAATAATTGGTTGGTTAGGAATTGAAGTGAAGTAAAATCCCACTATTTTTTATTTTAATTAGGCATTTTAAGATAATTAAATATAAATAATTTTTATTTACAACCATGCATGTAATAATGACATTTTACCTATCTTTGAAAGGTGGAAAGTTGACGTTTTTCTACTTTCCACCCGGGGGAATTCACTTTTCCCCGGTTGGAAAGTTTTTTTTGTAATTTTATTGAATATTGATATTTCAAAATGGGATAGGACACACGAACATACGCATTCTAATACGTTTACACTGATTAGACAAAAACAACAATAAATTTACTTTATTTTTTTTAAATTTAATTTTAAAGGCATTGCATATTTATATAAAAAACAATAAATTAACTAATATTTTACCTATTTAAATTAATTATTACATTAGCATTATTGTGGGGAGCCACTGATATGTTCAAACCTTGCTGAAATTTCTTTTTTTGAAAGTTTATTTCATGATTATTTAAGTAAAAGTAGAGTTTAAACTTGGCATTGAAATCAATTTTGCAGTATTAATTTGAATAGCGGCAGAACATCATGTATCCCTCAGCTACTGTGCTAGATTTCCAGCCCCTAACCGTTTAATTTGGGAAGTCGCCAACATTGTCTGCGAGCAAAGAAGCTGTTTCTTCCAAAACGTGACCAGTAAGATTTTGAATATTGGGCAGTTTCAGAAAAGCTGCAATTTTTTTGAAACTGACTTACGGTATTTCCCAATCATTTGTTTAGTAATTTTCCCTATCTATTTCCGAAAACCTTCATCCTTTATAATTTTTTTCGAAGGTCATGTACTCCTTAAGTGGTTCAATCCATTTCTTATCAGTTATCACAAATGATCGTGGCGGGGGAAATTTTGCTATTCTGTATTTCAATCATGACCTTTTCTTCAAAAAATAACGTCTGTTTTTTTCATATTGTATAATTCACCGATCGGCAGGGGGCCAGACACCAATAAAACCGTGCAACCACAAATGTAAAAAAAAAAAATTAATATAAAAAAGGGCAACCTTTTGGCCAAAATCCCTTTTAACAAAAATTCCATGGGCCTTGTTCCCCAAAAAGTTTCAATATTTTCCTTGACAGGGTTCAATTTTTTTGGTTGTATCCTTTATTTTGCCTTTTTAAAAAGCCAATAACTTTTTTGTGTTTAGATATGTCTACTTTTTTTTTAATTGTGAGTGGTCCTCAGCATGGGTATACTGACCAAAGCGTTAATATCTTCTTTGTCTTGGCACATTCGCTAAAATAAGCCAGCCCGATTAGATCCAGGATTTTAAACATTGTTTTCCTTACACCATTCTTTAAACGTATCATATGCCTTGTCATATCTCGGGCGGCTTTTGGTTGGTAGAAGTTCATTTTCTTTCGCTATTTTGCTGCTTCTCGAATTTCTGGTGGAGTAGCAGCAAACTTAAATTCCTCATCTGATAACATTTTTTTTTTGGATTTGCGAAATTAAAACAAATTACTATTCAAATTTAAAGCGTCTATCTTACACTGTATGTATTGACACTTAAAACAACTCGTTACCATGACAACGATATAAATTGCGAAGCACGGCCGCCTAATAAAATTATTACCGGATCAATTTTCATAATTTCAATTTAAAATAACAGAAAATGAATAAAGTGTTTGTAAATAAAATAGTATACAAACCTTGGTGAAAAGTTTCATTTCTGTCTCGAGAAGTATAGTAGACCTCGGCTGCGCCTCGGTCTACTAACGCATCTCTCGACAGAAATGAAACACTTTCCACCTGGGTATGTAATATACTATTAAACTCTTTTTAGTTCATTCTTAAAGTCAATATTATTATGGGAAATGTATACAGGGTTTTCCAGAGGTAATGGGACACGGAGCAACAGCATATTTCTTAGGTCAAAATAATGCAGTTAACGTAAACTTGCCTTATCTCAAAGTTGATAATAACTAAGATACAGGGTGTTAAACTTTTAATTTTGTTTTCGTTATTTCATAATAATTTTTAAGCTAAATAACAAAGGGTACAGAATTTGCGATTTGGGGTTTTTTTGAGGGAAGAAATTCAAATTCGTCCATACTTTTGATGTTGCTAGTAGAGGGCGCCAGCTGCAGCCTACCCCACGTGTTTAAGATGGCATAACTTTTTTTGAGCTTGGTTTATTGACCTTTTTATTTAAAAAAAAGTTACTATAATTTTCTCTGCGTCAAAAAAATGTTTACCCTAATTAGGTCTCTAAGAGCAACTGTTTTCGAGATAAATGCATTTTAAAGGACCCCGCAATTTGCCTATGAAAATGGTTTTTGGCCAAATACTCTGCAAAGTTTGAATACAATTGACCGAAAACCATTTTCCATAGGAAAAATGCAGGGTCCTTTAAAGTGCATTTATCTCGAAAACAGTTGCTCCTAGAGACTTAAATGAGGTATACATTTTTGACGCAGAGAAATAGTAACTTTTTTATATATAGGCCAATATGCTAAGCTTAAAAAAGTTATTATCTAAAAGCAAGTGAAGGCCAAGCTGGCGAATTTGAATTTCTCGCCTCAAAGAACCGTCAAATCTCCAATTTTGTACCGTTAGGTAATTTAGTTAAAAAAAATATGAAAAAACAAAAACAAACACCCTGTATCTTAGATATTATCAACTTTGGATAAGCAAGTAGTTATGTGTAGGTATATGTAGGTTATATAATTTTTTTAAATTACGAGGTGGTAGGCATTACGTTACTTTCGGTTAACACACAGAGTGTGTATATTACATGAAAGATTTAGGCGTATTTTCCCTCCTATCATGATTCCGTTATCGTTTTCCATAAAGGTATGATATTTGGGACGTAAATTCACATAAGTATGCTTATTACCTGTAAAAATATTAATAAAGTTATGTTAAGTGGATTCTAACATATTCAATTTTGCTACTGATTGATTATTCACTCATTCACTGATTGATCACTCAGGGAGTAGAAAGTGGAAATTTGGTATGTAAGTAGGTTAAAGACTCAATTAAAGGATAGAATTCAACTCTGAAATAAAACTGTGTTTAGTACACTTCGCCAAATGATCTTTTACAAACATATTTTTTAACAAAAATTTGTTAAGAATCTTGACGATGCAGACTGGGCCGAACTTAGGACCTCTGGGGCCCCGGGCGAATTTGTGAATGGGCCCCCACCCCCAGTAACGTTTATACAAACAATATAATATAATAACAATATAATACATCTTGCATATAAAACATTCAAATTAAATTGAATGATTAAAAAAAAATTTGAACATAGTAACATGTTATATAACTTTATATTTATATTTAATATATACAATTAACCGGCTAATTCTTTATAATGCTGCACTAAATATGATAGCCTATGTAATAAATAAATAAAACACTAGTAATAAATAAATAAAAACATTAGTAATAATATATTGATATAATTGAAAATTTACTAATAATAAACACGAAACAAAAACAATTAAAACGCCTTTTTTCTGCATTTCTTAGCTGCAAAATCATTTATTATGTTGTCTAAGTCCAGACTGGAAAAAAACTTTTTTAGGGAGTAAATTATAGTTAGAAAATTCAATCTTTCCTTGATAAATGCTTTTAGGTAACTTTTTTTAATTTCAACTTTAAATAATGATAAAATAATAATAGTTAAATAATAATAATAATATTGATTGAGTTCCTCCACTCCAGGGAAACTAACATTGATATAAAAGAACGGGAGAAACCCCAGCCAAATATCCCGGACCTTCTTGGCGAACTTCGGAGGTTTTTATCCAGAACATTCGATTGTTGTCCTGATTGTAGGCGTTTTTTTGGAGGCATAAAGGAAAATGTATTGGGGGGCAAATATTCCCCATTTAACATTCACCCGAACAACTGGGGGTAAAATGCAGAAATCGTTGTCCTTGGGTTCCTTGTTTAAATGAGGAAATAAATTTAAAAATTGACCGAGGGACGAAGGAGGGTCTTTGATACGGATGGCCCCCTGACCCCTATGGGTCGGAGCCAAGGATACGTTATGTCGGATCTTTTTTAAATAATAATAATAACAACCATAACACCGTAATACAAAATTGTAATGTAAAAATGAAATTATCCCTAAAGTAAAAAAACAAAACTAACATCTTAGACAGTTAAATAAAGTAAAAGAAATTGAAAAAAAAAATAAATAAAAAATAAGCAAAAAAAAGAAACAAAAAAAAATTGAAACCCTTTTTTCGCATTTCCTTAGCCGAAAATCATTATGTTCAAGTCCAACTCAAAATATAATTTTTAATAGTAATTATATTTCAATCTTTTCCGCGTGATAGGCTTCTTAAATAACTTTTTACTGTTTCAACTATGAAAAAGTTCTTTATGCTGATGCATTTGATATCATTATGCATAATAATATTCTTAAAACAATATTTTGGATTGGGAACGCCGAAAAAGTCCATTTCCCAAAAATTTGGGGGGTTTTATTTAGGTTGTTTGGTGGTTGGTAGGCCTACTTTGAATAAGTCACTTCATCTGGGTTTGAAAGGCCTGCTGGACCGTTTGTTTCCACTTCCTTCCGAATGTCGTTTTTCAGGTTAAAACAGTTGTTTCGGAGTCGGGGGGCGTCTTTTTCATCCCCCGCTCTCAACTTCACGGGCAATTTTGTAAAGAGAAGCACTTTAGATCTTTTTTCCTCCAAAAA
>JAHBCN010025319.1:0-11258 GCA_019359885.1 Listronotus oregonensis | reverse complement strand
ATATATATATATATATATATATATATATATATATATATATATATATATATATATATATATATATATATATATATATATATATATATATATATATATATATATACAGTGTGCCCCAAATTGGTGGGGAATGTATGGGGATCTTGGAAACCACGATTGATAGAAAATCGGTTAAATGGGGAAATTTTGGACAATTATGTTGGGAAGCTAATCCCGTTTACTAGGGGGTTTTTTATCTATTCTGGTTTTTAAAAAATTTTGAAAAAACATGAAACATGCATTTTCGAAAATCGGCCATTTTTTTTTTTTATAAGTAAAAATTTTTTCAAATCTGAAAAAAAAGCAATTTTTTTTGTAGAATATGACCAATAGTTAATTTTTATTTTCTACTTTGGGTTTTTTAAATCATCATCAACTTTTTTTTTTCATATGGACGCCTTTTTGGGGATTTTTACGCATCAAATAGTATTTTTATTCTGATTTCAAAATATAACATGTTAAAATTTTAAAGAGTTTATAACCTCTTTTATTTAAAAAAACAAATTTTTTCCCAGTTGGTTGATTCCGGCGAACTTTTTTTTTTTTTTGTAAACAATAAAATATTAGTAATTGGCAAAATAAAAACCAAACAGATTTTTTAAAAATGGGTTCGCGAATATAGCTATAACGTTAATCCGTGTTAGAAAAAAATATAATCCCCCCCAATGAAAAAGTAAAATTGATAAAATCATCAACACTTTTTCAAAGGGCCCCATATTAGTTTTTTTGCACCAAATAGTGCTTTTTATTCTTATTTTAACAATTTATAACATGTTATAGTTTGGGGGTTTATAGCCTTATCCATTTAAAAAAAAAAAATATATTTTCTGAGTTGGCCTTGATTCCGGCAAATGTCCTCTTTTCATTATAAAATTAGCCCCGGGTACGTTTTTAAAAATTTTTTTTAACTTTGTAAAATGGAATTTTTAAAAAAAAAAAAATTTATATTTTGCTACGTTTTTAAAGAATAGAAATGTTAATATAGCTGCGCAAACGTATTTCGACAAGTTTTTCCCGAAAGGCAGCATCCCAAACTAACATACTTTCGAAAAATGGTTACAAATTTGCTTAAATTCGGAAGTTTCAAAAAACCCGACCTTAGAAGTAGGTACGTTTAAAAAAATGCTGCAGATGCTGCAGTTAACCAACAAAAAAAAATCCAACATCTTCAGCCAGGGATGTTGATAGGGGGAAATTTTACATACCTAAGTCAACCATTTATAGGGTAGTTAGGACTATTTTAAATTATTAATTATAAAATATCGTTAATGTGTTGAGAAATATGGACATTTTTAATTTTAGGTGTTATTTTACATCTTCATTTTAGTAGGAATATTTGTTTAGCCACTTTTCATTGTTTTTGTTTTCACTTGTTTCCAAACGACTTGTTACGTGTAGTTTTGTTGTAACACGTTATTTACGTTAAAGCTACGTTCCGGGAAACCCCTTTTTTGTAAAAAAATCTATTCAGCTTATCTATTTTGCCAATTACTAATATTTTTTTTGTTTTTCAAAAAAAAAAGACTTTCGCCGGAATCAAGGCCAACTGAAAAAATATTTTTTTTTAAATTAAATGAGGGTTTTAAACTTTTAAATTTAAAAACATGTTATACATTGTTGAAATCCCGAATAAAAATCATATTTTACTGCGTAAAAATCCAATATGGGTCCATATGAAAAAATAAAGTTGGTGATGATTCTAAAAACCCCAAACGTAGAAAAAAAAAATTGACCACTTGGTCATATTCTACAAAAAAAATTGCTTTGGAAAGAAGTTTTTTCAGATTTAAAAAAATTTTTAAATTATAAAAAAAAATGGCCGATTTTCGAGAATGCATGTTTTATGTTTTTTTAAAATTTCTCAAAAACCAGAATAGATAAAACCATGTAGTAAACGGGATTAGCTTACTAACATAATTGTCCAAAAAATTTCCCCATTTAACCGATTTTCTATCTATCGTGGTTTCCAAGATCCCCCATACATTCCCCACCAATTTGGGACACACTGATATATTTTTTTTTTTTTTTGATTATTTGCTTTCTGAACCATTAACATATATTCTTCAATTTAATTTCTTGGAAGTTTTGGTTCACACATTTATTTGAAAATTAAAAGGTTATTTTTAATTTTTTCATATTTAATTAATTACAAACGTTTCGGCAAAAGCCTTCATCAGTGTTTATACATCTAAAATTAATATGGCAGGGTTACTTATAATTATAACTTTTTCTTTTGTGTATTACATAAAATGATCTTACAATTTTACAATAATTAATTATGTTTTTGGCTTACCCTAGAGAAAATCTATCCATTAATAATAAACTTCAAAACACTTATAAACAAATACATCCACAAACATTTTAAAATCTTCAGGACATGCACAATTAAAGTTCCTTCCGTATCCTGAGACAAGATAAGAGTCCAAAACATTTTTTAAATTTACAATTAATGTTAAAAACAGTTTTTTAAAATATAAAAAATAGTATTTGTTGTTTTTATTTAGCTATGAAGATTAAATATGAAAATAGGTTTTTTTAAGAAAAGTTATTTATTATTTGAGTGTAAGGAGAGTGGGAAAAATAATTTTGCATGATACGATAAAACTGAAATTAATTAATGACGTTGTAGTAATATTGGCTTAGGTTTTTAATATCTGTTTTATCATTTATATAGAGTTTTCATGTTTTTTAATGAAAAGCATTTCTAAATTCTCTTTTTTTCTGATTTGGTTCTGTTTTTAAAATTTTGTGTCCTGATAATTAAGTATGCTTTGCTTCATTTTCGTGTTTAGTTAAAGCTGTTTTTATTTTTCTTGTCCTTATTTATGCCCATTTAATCGATTCTTGAGATATTGTGTTGTTTGGCCAATATAGACACTAGGGCAGTCGTTACATGGAATTTGGTAGATAGTATGAGTTTTTTGGTGTTTAGGGGTTTTAGTTTTTAGTGCGCTAAAGAACTTTCTTTGGAGAATATTGTGGCTTTTATGACACACGGCGATATCATGTTTTTTAGGGTTGTTTGTAAACTCTCCGAGAGTCCCTGAACGTATGGGAGGGATAAATATTTAATTGATTTTTTGTCTATTGTATTTAGGTTAGGGTTATTTGCTTTTTGCAATCTGTTATTAAAGATGATATTAATTAATTTTTTTGGGTAGCTATTTTTGATGAGAATATCTTTAGCTTTGTTAATAGCCTTAGGTTGGTATTCCAAGCTGCTCAATTGTGCATGTCCTGAAGATTTTTAAAATGTTTGTGGATGTATTTGTTTATAAGTGTTTTGAAGTTTATTATTAATGAATAGATTTCCTTCTAGGGTAAGCCAAAAACATAATTAATTATTGTAAAATTGTAAGATCATTTTATGTAATACACAAAAGAAAAAGTTATAATTATAAGTAACCACTGCCATATTAATTTTAGATGTATAAACACTGATGAAGGCTTTTGCCGAAACGTTTGTAATTAAACAATATGAAAATTAAAAATAACCTTTTAATTTTCAAAATAAATAATGAACCAAAACTCCCAAGAAATTAAATTGAAGTGTATATATATATATATATATATATATATATATATATATATATATATATATATATATATATATATATATATATATATATATATATATATATATATATATATATATATATATATATATATATATATATATATATATATATATATATATATATATATATATATATATATATATATATATATATATATATATATATATATATATATATATATATATATATATATATATATATATATATATATATATATATATATATATATATATATATATATATATATATATATATATATATATATATATATATATATATATATATATATATATATATATATATATATATATATATATATATATATATATATATATATATATATATATATATATATATTGATTATTTGCTTTTTTGAACCATTAACATATATTCTTCAATTTATTTTGGATTTTTGGTTCACATTTATTTTGAAATTAAAGGTTATTTTATTTTTCATATTTTTTAATTACAAACGTTTCGGAAAAAGCCTTCATCAGTTTTTTATATCTAAAATTAATTTGGCAGTGGTTACATTTTTAACTTTTTCTTTTGTGTATTACTAAAATGATCTTACAATTTTACAATAATTAATTATGTTTTTTTACCCTGAAGAAATCTGTCCATTAATAATAAACTTCAAAACACTTATAAACACATACATCTACAAACATTTTAAAATCTTCAGGACATGCACAATTAAAATATTTATTTATACTGAAACGGCAGTAAGCAGTTCCTTCCATCCTGAGACAAGATAAGAGTCCAAAACATTTTTTTTATAATTTTACAATTAATGTTAAATTAGGGTTTTTAATATCTGTTTTATCATTTATAGAGTTTTCATTTTTTTTTAATGAAAAGCATTTCTAGAAATTCTCTTTTTCTGATTTGGTTCTGTTTTTAAAATTTTTGGTCCTGATAATTAAAAGTAGCTTTCTTTATTTTCGTGTTTAGTTAAAGCTGTTTTATTTTTCTTGTCAATTTAGCCCATTTAATCGATTTTGAGATATTGGTGTTTGCCAATATAGACACTTTTGGATGTTACATGGAATTTGGTAGATAGTATGAGTTTTGGTGTTTAGGGTTTTAGTTTTATGCGCTAAAGAACTTTCTTTGAGAATATTAAGCCAATATTACTACAACGTCATTAATTAATTTCAGTTTTATCGTATCATGCAAAATTATTTTTCCCACTCTCCTTACACTCAAATAATATAATAACTTTTCTTAAAAAAACCTATTTTCATATTTAATCTTCATAGCTAAATAAAAACAACAAATACTATTCTTTATATTTTAAAAACTGTTTTTAACATTAATTGTAAATTAAAAAAAAAATGTTTTGGACTCTTATCTTGTCTCAGGATACGGAAGGAACTGCTTACTGCCGTTTCAGTATAAATAAATATTTTAATTGTGCATGTCCTGAAGATTTTAAAATGTTTGTAGATGTATGTGTTTATAAGTGTTTTGAAGTTTATTATTAATGGAAAATTTTTTAGGGTAAGAAAAAAACATAATTAATTATTGTAAAATTGTAAGATCATTTTAGAAATACACAAAAAAAAAAAGTTATAATTATAAGTAACCACTGCTATATTAATTTTAGATATAAAAAAACACGGGGAAAAGGCTTTTGCCGAAACGTTTGAAATTTAAACAATATGAAAAATTAAAAAAAACCCTTTTTTAATTTTCAAAATAAATGTAAACCCAAAAAACTCCCAAGAAATTAAATTAATATATATATATATATATATATATATATATATATATATATATATATATATATATATATATATATATATATATATATATATATATATATATATATATATATATATATATTTTCCCATTCTGAGCAATAGTCTTTAGGGACACAAAGCCCAAAAAATGGATAGTTTTTTGTTATCGCGCCTATTTTGTTTTTCTTGTTTATATTATTTTCCTAACAAGTGGGGAAAAAAAGTTATTTTGCAAGTGTTAGGAAAAAACCAACATAATATTAAAAGATTTATGATTAAAATATTATTTATTAACGAAGGAATTTAAAATAATTATTATTATTAAACATTTATGGAAAAAGTAATTGGTCGGTTTTGCAAATTTTTGCTGACGGAGTTGCTTTTTTTAGAAAACGTTGGCGGCGGCTTTGGGGTTTTTTGATGAGATGGGCTTTGCAACTATGGAAGTATTTTCCCTTGAAGCGAGAGGTTTGGGCCATTGGAAGATGGCATTGACGGTTTGTTTCTGGATAGTGGAAGGTGTTTGGGTAAAATTGAGTATTTTGTTTGAAATACCCTTTTCTAAAATTTATTAAAATTTTTTTAGGTATCCTTCGGGACTGATGTAGATTTCCACCCTCCAAGACTTTTAAATTTTAATATTTGTTCTCCGGAGTTTGCGAGAAATGTTGCAAAACCGGGGCGAAAGCTAGTGTGAGAAAAAAAAAAGGACCAAACCAAGACCGGGCTAGTCTTGGTCTTGGTCTTGGTCTTGCAAGTCTGGTTTTTGGTCTTTTTTAAAAGCCCAAAGAAGGCTTGGTCTTGGTCTTGGTCTTGCACCACCCGGTCTTGGTCTTGGTCTTGCTGAAGAGTCTTGCTGGTCTTGTTTTTTTTGGTAGTAATAATTTAAATTGCAATCTTAGATTAAATATATTTTTTTTAATACTTACAAATAAATAAAGATGGAGACTATTTTTTTTCAAATTTTTAAAATATACCATTTTAACCTTACATGTACTTTTTAAATTATTTGATTAAAAAGGATTTTTTAAATGTGGGGGTTTATTTATTTATAGCGCTTCATTTTAGTGATAGGAATTATTTAAATTTTCGAAGAAGCATATAAAATTACAATACTGAGTATTTGAGGGCAAAAAAAAATTTTTAATTTCAACCAGATGTGAAATTTCCATAAAAAATGATTTGATTTTAAACATTGGTTTTTTAATTAAAAAAAAGGAAAAAGTTTTTTTCAGTTCAAATAAATTTTCTTTTAAAATTTAGGGGAAAACATTTGCCGTACAAAGTTTGTACAAATATTTTATAAACATTCTGCATATACAAGGGGGCTGATAGGAAAAAAACCGATATATCCGAAACCGTTCATAATGGTAAGAAACTTAGTATACAAAAATTATAAAAAAAAGGGCGAAAAAATGAAAAATTTTTCTTATTTCAGAATTTTTCAAAAAATTCACTACCACTAAGAAAACTTCCTATTTTAGTTTTTAACCAAAAATAAAAAATTTATAGAAAAAAAAAATTAAATTTTAAAAAAAATTTTTTCCCCCTGTATTTTTGGGAAATTCTTGAACTGTCATATGGGTTTAAATGTCGACGTAGAGGGTTTTTTTATATATCATTTTGGGGTTTTGCCAAAAATGACGTCATCATTATACTTTTGGCATTGTTTTGATTTTCCGCAAAAACCGGAAGTGAAATTTAAAATCCATTTATATAAAAAGTATTCCTATATAAAATGACAAATATATTTTTTTATTAAACCATCACTTTTACATTTATATCTTACTTTAAAGGAGCAATCTAATGATGCCACTTCTTACAGTGTGGCAAAAAAATAATGTTTTCCTGGATTTTGGAAATTTTTGATCCAGTAAGTGGATCACTAGATACCTAATTAAAATAAAAACATTAGGAATAGGTAAGTAATTTTCAGCTTCTATAATTTTTGTACTCTTAGTATTTCTCTGCCGTAAACTTTTTTGGAAATCGGAAAACTTTGTCGGACCATTGAGTCCCAAACTTATTATTTTTAAAACATGTTACTAAATTTTACTAGTTATCGTTTTTAGATAATTTTATTTTAAAAAAAGAAGGGTCGATTTAATTATTATTTTTTTTAAAAAAAAACCTTTTTACTCATAAAATAATCGCCTTTTTTGGCGTTCTCGACACATTTTTTGTCATGTCTGTATGAAATACCCCTTTTATATTGAATATAAAAATTGAATATTATAATTTTAAAAAAAAGGGCAAAAATGAAGAAATCTTGCAGGTCGGTCTTGGTCTTGCTTAGTCTTGCACCCCCCGGTCTTGGTCTTGGTCTTTGGGCTTTTATACCCCGGGCTTGGGCTTGGTCTTGCAAGCGAGAAGGGGTCTTGGGCTTTGGGTTTGGTCTTGGCCCCGCTGCAAGACCAAGACCAAGACCGCAAGACCAAGACCGGTCTCGCCCCATCACTAGCGAAAGCTATGCCCAGTATAAAATTCCGGGTTAGGAATATAAAAGGGCCCCTATTTCCGATGGCATTTTTCCGAAGGAATTAATGCCCGATTATTGTACTGTACACAATTCCCTGTTTATAGTTTTTCCCAAAAAAAACGCCTTTGTTGTGTTGTCGGCTTTCTTAAACTGGCATATTTCTATATAGATTCAAAAAATTTTTTATTTTCGGCATCTCCAGAAAAGACAAAGCTTCTAGAGCTGTGATTTTTTGAGTCTGGGATGGGCATCAATACTTAAATTTCCCTTTGGGCCCTTTAATATGGACCAGACATATTTTTCATAACTCCTCTCTACGACAAGCGCCCGTTAAGCCTAAAATCGTAGCCAATTTTATATGTAAATAAGTATCATCTGGGCGCTTCATCCTTGAATAATTTTTAGGTCTAAAACCCCAAGCTTTGTTTTTTGGGGTAGGGGGCCCTCACTTTCAAAACTTGCTTAAATCTATGTTCTTTCATAACTTAATGATATATTTTAGCATAATATCTAGGGCCATAAAAATCTCTTCTTTTAAAAAAAACTTTTAAAACCCTTACCCGACACCAGCTCTCAAACATAACAAATTCTTTTTTTATACCTGTGACGAGATTTTCATGGGTAGAAGATCTTTTACTTGCTATTTCTGCCGCCCGATAATCGATGCTGGTAAATCGTCGTCAGAACCTTGAAAATGTATCTTCAATTTGGTTTAAAATGAGTGATAGAAAATTAATTTTTGATAGATGCATAAACAATTAGTTGGTTGCTATTTGATAATTTATATGGAGTACATTTGGTAAATAAGGCCGGCCGCATACATGCAACTTTTAGTCGCAGGTTAAAAGTATATGGAAATGTATGTAGGTGCGCATATTAGCAAAAGATAGTTGTTCCACTAAATAGTCAAAAACCCCATCGATCGCCTTTTTTATTAAAACAGTCGCGCAACTATCGCGACGGTCCAATGAGTTTTGCCAGTATTTTTAGTGGCATACGCTCAACTGAACAGTCGTCCTTTCGGGTATTTTAAAAAAGTACATAAATCGATAGCGACTGAATTGACTGTATGCGTACCTTCGGCGACTAAACTGTTTGGTCGTCATAAAAATCGCACAAGCATGCAACTCGACTAAACAGTTGCTTGTAGAAAAAGTTTTATCTTTGGACCCTGTCAACGACCATTTTCTATCATAAAATAATTATAATAAATATTCAAAAAATTCTTATAATTGCAGGCATAAGCTAAGTTACTTGTATAGCCCCAAAAATGGAATTTGCTGCTTTGAGAAACGAATCGTAATTACGCCAAAATTAAGTTTTTTAGAATAATATATTTATGAGATGATTTTTTAATAAAGAAATAGATTTGACGGGTTTTTAGATCAAAATAAATTTTATCCAAACAGCCATTTCATAAGGCATCATCAAGGAATTGTTATTTCCCAACCAGACAATTTTTTTATATTCTTTATTAAAATACAAATAAAAAAGGTTCTATGACTTTTTCTGATAAAGTTAATATTTTTGGAGATATGAATTTTTGAAAGTTCGAAAAATTTTAAATTTGGGTTCTTTTGGCCCATGAAAAATATATTAAAAAAAAAAAAAATAAAATATAAAAAATATATTTTTTTATTCTTTATATAATAATTAATAATATCCTAAATAGACATTTGAAATTGTTTTATTGCTTATATCTGTTTTGCGCTCACAAGCTTTAATAACTTTTGTAAAATTGATTTTAGAAAAAAACTTAAAAGAAAAACAAATTGTAGATAATTTAATTAGTAATAACATTGCTCTCTTTAACAATTTTGATAAAGTTAATAGCTTTTATGATAAAGGATAAATAATGATTCAGAGCACAGAGAGGTCGATGCAGCGTATGAGTCAGGGAGACGGCGATACTTTAAGGTAAGGGACGCATTCTTGTGAGCGCCCTTGATAAACAATCAAAAAACAGATATAAAGAATTTAAAAAAATGAAATTTCAATTTGTTATATTATTAACTATTATATTAAGAATTAAAAAAAAATCATGGGTCAAAAGTAACTTTCAAACTTCCAAAAATTCATATCTCCAAAAATATTAACTTTATCGTAAAAAGTGACAGGACTTTTTTATTTGTATTTCAAGTACGGTTGAAAAATACCAATTTCTCACAATTGTATAAACAATTTCAGTTTAAACAATATGGCACCAGGTGGCTCTCTGGCAACATGCATTTATATCATCAGTAGGGCAATTTAATGAGGATCTTATAAAAAAATTGAGGTCAAATAGTTTTCGGTACTCATGCGCCGATTCGTCCTAGACTAATATATTTTAAAGAAATCACAAACATTATACACAATATAATGTAGTTTTTAACTAAACATTTTTTAATTTACCTAATTCAAAAAAGCTTATTGCAACATAGTATTCGTATATTAGTCCTATAATATTTTGAGACTGGAAAATTATAGATAAGTGGATTTGCGAGGATTATATTTTGAGCGACTTTACCTTCAATAGACCGACCACGAAGAAAGTTTAAATTTGTTTGAACAGGGCCCGTGGAAATGCCATTTATTATGCAGATACTTTTTACTATGTATTTATAAAAGAAAATTGAAAAAGCAATTTAAAACCTTTTATAAGTATGGTGATAAATCAGAGCTTTTTGGGAAAATTTTAGGTTTATAAAATAGAAACCTAGAAAAAAAATTTCCAATAATTTAATACGATTATTATTATATTTTTAGTGACGAATAAATCTGTTCTTACCCTTGAACACTCGGAAAACGCATACGAAAGTTTGTTTGGCTTTAAATTTATTTATGCTTTTCACCCAAGCATGCTGCCTAACTAAGTACACACAAACACACGAGCTCATAGAAAGGCGAGTATAAATTATACGGCTGTGTTTTTTTTCCGGTTTTATTCGAAGGAAAATGCACAAAAATGCTATAAGTGTTTAGCGGAGAAAAAAAGAAACAAAATCAAAAAATTTGTCTAAGTAGGCATTTGCCATTAGGCACAAAAGCCCAAGAGGCTGCGTTGCCTTCAATAGTGAATGGAGACGGCTCCCAGAGAAAAAGAAGAAAGGCATTTGCCCTTTATTTCTTTTATCTTAATTACAAGCAAACTTTGTCAAGACCTTATCACTTTTTGGGTGTTCCATAAAACCCTTTTTTGATTATGTCATAATATTAGTCTTACCAGTTGTCTATTAAGATATGCCCCTGACTTCGACATTTCACCTCGTTCCGTATGTTTTGTGATCTTAACTCTAACTTCGAGTGGTCTTTTTGTTTCCCAATGTATACTTCACCACATTCACAGGAATTCGGTAGATACAGTCATTATTTGAAACATTGTTGTCTGGTCTCGCCTTAGTAAGAATGTTTTAGAGTAGTTATTTTTTCCAAATTTTT
>JAHBCN010025318.1:0-11300 GCA_019359885.1 Listronotus oregonensis | reverse complement strand
CACGTTTAGACTGGTAAGTCTCTTGGGCCATCTTCAGGTGAATACTCGGTATTGATTGATTTGAAAATACATATTCTTTTAAATAATAATAATCTGATTATAAATACGAGATATCTAACCTTCTTTGTCACTTAGGATATATAAAACTACTTTTATTAATGATAGAGTTAAATTTTTTAAATAAACATGAATTGCAAAAAATGATAGGGGATAGGTTTTCAGTGTGCCTTTTTTTTATATGCGTTTACATACCTATGGAGTGTTCTAACTTGTGATGCATAAATTGCGATCTGAAACTGAGAGATAAAAGGAAGGCACAAGTTTGGATTTTTTTAATGATATGGTTATTGATTATGTTTGAATCGCAACATAAATTGACTTTAACTAGTCGATGACTTAACCTGTTTACAGATTTTTTTCTATATAAAATGGTAAATACTTTCACATATGAATATTAAACCAAAAGTGTTTCATACACACATAGACAAATTTTCTGATTAGATAATTCTAAGGAAGTGTTTACTACTTATTAATCTCTTACACGAAAAGGAAAGTCGCAATTAACACGCAAGATGATAAATGTAGTACTTGTATAGGTACTTATCGTACATTACGGCCTCCAGTTCTGAATTTTGCATTATACAGGTCAATGAAATCTAGACAAAAAGAAGGCAAGAGTAAAATTTTTAAGTAAGTCCCATGTTTTATAACATATTACATTTATAATAACATTAACATATTTTATTAGTTAGAGAAAGTCATAAAATATAGGATAGTTTCTGCATTTCCTATAAACCCATAAGAAAAAAAAAATGCTTTGCAATCTTACATCTTTCTCTCTTTCTAATCTGTATACTCTGTATGTATTTTAGATTAGACCCTCTCTAGAATATTGTTCTCATGTGTGAGAAATGGCGTATCCTACAACCTTTGGCATTCTTGACTCCATTCAAAGAAGAGCTATTCGACTTATTAATGATTCTACACCTACAGAAAAGCTTGCTTTTCTTGCCAACCAACGAGCTGTAGGAGATCTTTCGCTCTTTTATAGGTATTTTTACAGCTGGAAATGCAGAAAATGGAACTTAAGTGCAAGTTGCCACCCACATCTTGTAAGTTTGGATAAGTTTATTAAGTAGATTTTTATAGTTCTTTGATTTCTTGTTACCGATAAAGTTGCTACGTACTCTTGAAATGCCCTAATTTATTTTGCTGAAACTATAGTTTCAAAATTTTTGTTTCAAAAAGACTTTTTGAATTTGCAGCCCAATGAAAATTTCTTCATTAAGCTTTGCCTCACTTACAAGCAAAAATTTCCGTCTCTAATAAAGACAGTATTTCCTTTTTAATTTTTTAAATTTAATAATAAGAATTATTAGGTCAAAAATTACTAAAATGTTTTAGTGTAAGAAGTTCTTTTTTGCCTACACTAATGTGCATCTTTCCCAAATTAATAGATTTTTACTAACTAACATATTTATTTATCTGTGGAACCTAATCTAAAAAAAATCGCAGTAATAAACAGAAACTTGACAAAAATAAGCATTTGCCGCACAGTTGCCGTCAAATAAGAGAGAGAGATATATATTAATTTGAGACACATCAACCCTAGAGGGTTTTTTAGTGTCTAAAAAAATTGTACTTAAGATCGAGGTGCCAAGAGGCGACATATATAGAAAGACGCAGTACAAACACTAATTTATACACAAACGAGTAAAAATATCACAGTAGTTGTAAGCAGTTTTAAATAATCATATTTGTTTTTTATGCGTGTGGGACCTAGATATGATTTATTAGGGATGAGGCTTTAAGAAAGGAAATCATCTTCTCGGTGTTATTGTAAGAAAGCTTTTCTCTAAGAGAGCCTTGGATGCCATGATTCAATAAGACGTGGAAGTATTTGGGGCAGGAATCCAAAATATGCTTGATTGTGAGAGTGGTCTCACAAGTATCACAGGTAGGAGCGTCGGCTCGGTTGATTAAAAATCCGTGGGTCTGTCTAGTATGGCCAATCCTAAGTCTGGTCATAGGCGAGAGAGAGTGCCTTGAGAATTTCCCTAGGGGAGTGTTTGTGAACGTGGTGTCCTTAACCTCGTATAGCTTGTTGTCCTCTAGTTGAAGGTCCCATTCAAGTTGGGATATGGCCTTGACCTTATGTTTGAAGAAAGTATTGAAATTCTTTGGGCTAAATATTAGATTAACTTTTAGTGCTTGATCTTCCTTAGCTAGGAGATTAGCCTTCTCGCTGCCATTAATAATAACGTGGCTGGGGATCCAGAGAAATGTTAGTATTTTGTTCTGGATGTGGATTTTCTCCAAATTGTATTTAATGTTTAGAGCTAGGGGATGTGTGGGATTAAAGGATTTCAGGGCGTTAATGGAGCTGAGGGAGTCGGTGGTTATGACCCAGTGGTTTCCATTTGAGCTCTTGATAAGTTCCGTTGCCTTGAGGATAGCAAAAAGTTCAGCTGAGAGAATACCGGTAGTATGGTGTAGCGAGTGGGGGCAAAAGAGAGCAGCACCTACTGATGATTCAGTTTTGGATCCGTCGGTAAAAATGATCTTATAGTTTTTGTGGTTAGAGTTTATAAGCTGTTTGTAAGGTTTTCTAAGAAAGTCACAACTGTGGAGATCTTTAGGACACCTAAGTAGGGATAGATAGTGGAGTTTTATGGGGAAAATTTAAATCTTTTAGTTGGGAGTGGATCAGGGAGTATAGAATAGATATTTTGAGCAATTTGGTGGTATTTTTCGTGTATCCTCAAGAATTGCCGTAGTTAAGTAAATGAAGTTGTCTTCTTAGGTAGAGGGGTAGTGATTCTTATTCACAGTATAGACTAAGGGCGGGGCTTGTGCGATAGGCGCCTAGGGTCCATTCGCAGTCCACTGTTGTGCATGAGGTCCAGTCTCTTGAGTTGATGGGGAGGGGCAGAGGAGTAGACAATAGATTCATAATCCAATTTTGAAAGAATAAGGGAGTTGTGCAATCTTAATAGTGTGGTTCGGTGAGATTCTCATTTAAAACCAGGCCGTCAAATAAATTCACATTGTATAAAAAGGGGATCACTAAACTGTTGGGTTTTTAATGTTATAAGTACATAAAGCATGGCTTTATTGAGCAGGCGAGCGAGGCTATAAACTTACAGGACCAATAAAGCCATCTTTATGTACAGGGTGTCCCGAGCCTCATCATTGGGATCTTGGGAACCTGAAGAGATACAAGGTCGTTTAAATAGAAGCAAATCCCGCAATTTGATGCTGATCAAAATGCTACCTTAAAGTTTAAAAATCTTGAATACTCGCGATTTTATTTTTATTTTTTTATGACTTTATTTGACTAGATATAACAATATAAATTACATTTTGTACTTTTTCTGTTCTACAAGACATTGTGTTAGATTTACACACTGACGTTTCGTTTTTGAGCTGCCATCATCAACTTTGTTTTTTTTAGATACGGTCCTGTATTTTTTATTACATCAACATCATACATACATCATTCGTTTTCAAAAGCTCAAAAGCTCTTGATATCCGGAATTAAAAATCCAGTACCGTAGTTAAAAAACAAAGTTAAAAGTTGATGGCTGCTCAAAGATGAAACGTCGGTGTGTAATCTAATTAGACTGTCTTGTAGAACAGAAAAATTAGCAATACAAATGTGAAATTTATTTTGTTATATCTAATCAAATAGAGTATATATCAGCATCAAATTGCGTAACTTTGACTTTATTTAACCGACCACGTTTCTCTTAAGGTTTCCAAAGTCGGAATAATGCGGCTCGAATTTGGGACACCCTGTACGTATAACATACAAGCTATTATGTACGTTCCTAATAACTTAAAAACCTCCGTTTAGCAGACTCTTTAAAAAACAAATGGGAAAGTTGTTTTTTAAAAGTTTCCCTTCCCGATGCAGAATATCCTCTCTAGCAAAAAATTGTAAATCTAATTTGACAAAAAAACATAAATACAGGGTGATTCATAAGTCGAGGCGAAAAATGGGATCCCGCACTCATTTTTTAATTCTGAATCGAAAATGAAGAATACTATTTTTTGAAATTCGCCTTCGTTTCCGAGATATTTTACTTCAAACTTTTACCGACGAAATAATTAAAAATAAAATAAAGAGCCTTCTTAATCTAGTAAGCGCATTAATACCAGACGCCATATGTGAAATTAAATTTGACAGTTGTCAACAGTTAAATGCATTTGAATCTGTTATTGTAAAAGCTACGAGAAGATGGAGTTTACCAACGAAGAATATGCTGATATCATTTATATCTACGGTTTATGTGACGGAAATGGTCTAGCAGCTTGTCGTGAGTATCAGCAGAGGTTTCCAAACAGAAGGCAACCTTCTAGACGCGTTTTTTCTGACTCCTTTCAAAGACTTCGCGAATGTGGAATTGGTAAGCGTCCTAAAAGCGGCCGTAATAGAAGTCATACAGTACAACAAGAGGAAGCTGTAATTGATTCGGTTCTTGATCAACCAGAAATTAGTACTCGACGAATTGCAACACGTATCCAACTTACTCAGAGTTTCGCTTGGCGAACTTTAAATCAGGAGTTCTCCATCTTACCATCGGCAAAACGTGCACAATTTGCAACCAGGTGACACAGAACAACGTCTGTTTTTTGTCAGTGGTTATTAGAACAACACAATGTAAATCCGGAGTTTATTCGAGAGACCTTGTGGTCGGACGAATCAATTTTCACCAGAGATGGTATTAATAATT
Source organism: Listronotus oregonensis (assembly GCA_019359885.1). Taxonomy (NCBI): domain Eukaryota; kingdom Metazoa; phylum Arthropoda; class Insecta; order Coleoptera; family Curculionidae; genus Listronotus; species Listronotus oregonensis. The sequence continues at coordinate 6,564 of JAHBCN010025318.1, read as the reverse complement.
TCCGCAACAACCACATTTGGTCACTAGAAAATCCTCACGCAATAAGAGTTCGCAATTTTCAGCAAAGATTTTGCATCAACACCTGGTGTGGCATTTTTAACGGAAGATTGTTACCTCTCCAAGTTCTACCCCCACGATTGAATGCTAATTTATACTTGGAACTTTTGGAAAATCAAGTTAAAAATACTGTGCTGGATGATTTGCCTCTCAACCTACAGAACAGAATGTGGTATCAACACGATGGTGCACCACCACACGTTGGAAGAAATGTTGTTAGGTGGTTGAATAATAATTTTAATCAAAATGGATAGGGCAGAAATGGTCCTGTTCGTTGGCCCGCAAAGTCCCTGACCTCAACCTCCTTGATTTTTTATCTCTGGGGCCATTTAAAAACAGATGGTTTATGCTGTACAAATAAACTCGGTTGAACAAGCAGGAAAAGAATTAAAATGCTGTACAGCATATTCGTTACAACAAATTTTGAGAGGTGTACAATTCATTAATAAACAGATGTCTCTTGCATCCGTGAGAATGGTGGAATTTTCACTTATTATAATTTGGTTTCACATTTCTTTGTTTATTTTGTATTTGAAAATAATAAATGTTTTTTGTTGTATGTACCATATGCTTAATAATTTAATATCTAAAATTTTAATTTTAGTTTACCAACACTTATTTTCACATACGACGTATAGTTTTAATACAGCGACTAGATTATTGTATTACTAATTAACTATTTCTTTTTATGCAAATATCTTATAAACAAAGGCGAATTTCAAAAAAGTATTCTTAATTTTCGTTTCAAAAAAAATGAGTACGGGATCCCATTTTTTCCCCTCGACTTATGAATCACCCTGTATAAAAGGCATTTTATAATTTATTTGTAAAAACTAAAATAATGAAGAAAAAAGGTTTTTTTAATTCAATAAAATAAATTATTAACTCGTTATTTTTGAAAAACACGGAAGATAATAAAAAAGTAACACACTTTTCAACTGTGGACTCCAAAAGCGCATGTCCGGACCTACACTACTTATAAAGTTTTTATATTGATTAACTACCCCCTTCCTTTTCTGACGTCAACTGTACATAAAAAGCAAAGAAAAATAAAAAGACTAGGACAAACCACGACACGCACCCTTACCATATCCAGATGTGTGCTGGAAAACATGGAACGCGAGACTGCTGACATCAGCTTGCGCAGGCGCCACTTTGAAGTTAAATCCTTCCGCGAAGCAGATGTTGCCGTCTCGCGACGGTCTGGCTATGTTGGTACGCTTTTCTTTGACCGCCCTGTAGTGTTGATGGAGAGTGAGTCGTACATAGGCTTCATGTTTGTCGCCTTGGAACTGTAACAATGAAAAAACCATGAAAATGTGACTTTGTTAAAAAACTACATTTACAAATCAATACAACAAATTAAATTAAAAAAAAATAATAATACAATAGTACATACCGGGTGATGCATTGCCAGACTGGCCATAGGAAATCCCATGTAAATTTTGATACATTAAAATATTGGCTCCCCTATTGAATTTACAACAAAATTGTATTAGACTATTTTTAAGACGTTAATAAGACTAGCTCACATTCTAAATTTCTTTTTTTTTCGTTGCATACCTGCTACATACCTTAATGAATCCATCAGTAATAAATAAAATGTCTTGTCAACTTTTTAATTGACGTTTTACTTTCTATTAGTCATTTCAAAATGTTTTACAGTATTGAAGAGAAAATAACAATGATTAAATGGTATTACATGGAAAATAGTTATCGAAGAGTATCCGACATGTTCTTTACATTTTTTCCTGACAGACACATTCCAAGTAAGACAACAGTTTAAAATATCGTTCATAAGTTTGAGACAAAAGGTACTGTTATTAATAAATGCAACTGCTTAGAGCGAAATAATAATGTACTCGATGGAAGAGCTCAAGAAAATAATGCCGATTTAGATGTTTTATTTCATGTAAAAGAAAATAAAGGAAGTAGCACCAGGCTTCTTGGCAAAGTTGTAGAAAAGAATCACAGCACAGTACTACGCAAATTAAAGAAATATAAATATCATCCGTACAAATATCAAAGACATCAGGAATTAAGGGAAGGCGATGAGATCCGAAGAGCAGATTTTTGTTTTGAAGTTATGGAAATGGCGAATAACGATAGGGACTTCTTACGCAATATTTGTTTTAGTGACGAATGCACCTTTACATTAAACAATAAACCAAACGTTCAAAACATCAGATACTGGAGCAAAGAAAATGAACACAGATTTGTATCTACAAGGACTCAATACCCTCAAAAGGTAAACATTTGGGCGGGTATATTTGGACATCGGATTATTGCACCTTTTTTCTTAAATCACAATTTGGGAAAAGAAATATTTTAAGAACTATTACAAAATTAAGTGGGGCCAGCATGGGAAGAAGTTGCACCTGACAATCAAGACGTTTGGTTTCAAATGGATGGTTGTCCTGCACACATTCACGAGAAGTAAGGGAATATATTCAAAATGTATTCAATGGACTTACTATAGGACCAAATTACACCATAAATTGGCCAGCTAGGTCTCCTGATCTTTCGCCTTTGGGGTCATATCAAAAATTTTATTTATTCAAATTTGAGTTATCAAAATTAAGAAGAATTAAAAGTTTCAATTTCAGCGGCATGCGATCGACTATCGGATTTCAACTTCATAATATAAGAACTGAATTTTATAACCGTTTAGGATATTGTTAGCAGTAAACGGAGCTCTGTTTAAGCATCTAGTTAAAAACATTAGCTTTTAGTTTGAATGTGTTGTGTTAAAACGTATTTTTAGACAGTTTTTAAGTGTGTTTTCCACCTTCCTATAAAAATGTTCAATTATGTAAAAATCTCATTATGTAGTTCAATGTAATTACTTGTATTTATTAAATGATAACAACCATTATTTTCTCTTCAATACTGTAAAACATGCTGAAGTAACTAATACAAAGAAAAACGTGAATTAAAAAGTTGACAAGACATTTTATTTATTACTGGTGGATTCATTAAGGTGTAGCAGGTATGCAACGATTTTACAAATAGTTTTTCTTAAATAACTTTTAATTGCCTTATCAGAAAAAAAAAGAAATTTAGAATGTGAGCTAACCTTATCAACGTCTTCAAAATAGTCTAATCCAATTTTGTTGTAAATTCAATAGGCGAGCCAATATTTCAATGTATCAAAATTTACATGGAATTTCCTATGGCCAGTCTGGCGATGCACCACCCGGTATAAGTAAAAACATGATTTTTTAAATTTTAAATTTGCCCACGTCATACAGTGACATAAGGTATAAATGTACCTCTACCTGTTTTAAGTCCAAAAAAATCAAACCAGTCTGTCATTCAGTTGCTATGTCAACAAGCCCGTTTGTGTAATGTTTAATAACCAAATTATTTGACGCGAGAATTTTGCATTGGCTATATTTCACTAAAATTAGTCACTTCAACAAGAAATAAGTAAAATGTCTAATTATTCCCTTTCCTCCGGCAGAGAAGAGATGGCGCAAATGGCAGTCTCTTTGCTGTTGCCGTCAAAATAATAAAAAAATACGAACGAGTGAACCAAAAATTTGTCGATTGGTGTTCCGACAAAAAAATAAAAAATATGCTTCAAGAAAAAGTTTTTCTGGCTTATTTTGAGACGGTGTCGACGAAATATAGTTGCTCCAGCCTATGAGCTTTTTACTCAATGGTCAGAGCAGTCATCGCTACAAAGAATAATTTGGATATAAGCAAGTCCGCTCAAGTTACAAGCACTCCTAAAATGAAAAAGCGAAGGATATAAGCCAAAGAAAAGCAAGACATTGTCAAAAGGAGAAGTTGCCCAGTTTCTTGCTACAGCCGATGATGGAAATGTTTTGCTTATTAGGGTAAGAATCTAGAGTTTTTATATTTTCAAAAAATATCTGCAAAAATGGGTAATTGTCTCGAAAGTTGCCTCCTCTCCCATTTTGACCAAATTTGGTATACAGGGGTTTTTGGGGCGCTGATTACGAATCTGAAAAATATTTTTCGGCAACGTTTCGTTGTCGAGATATTCATCATCAAAGTTGAAAATCAAACTAACCTTAGCTTTCACATATATTCCCCCTTCTTTTTGTACACAAATTCTGATTTTTATAAAAGTGGCACAATATTTTATAAACACCCTTTAAAACCTTATATTTGTATTTACTTTTACACCTTTTTCCATTAAATGCGAAGCTTCACTTTAAGCTGGGCGGGGTGTATACATGTTTGCGGCCACGATTCGACGTGTGAAAGTGGAGGTTTGCAATTAAATTGAAAAAAGGTGTAAAATAGATATAAAAACAAGTTTCAAAAGGTGTTTTTAAAATAATATGTGCCAATTTAGTATAAAAATCAAGAATTCTATAAAGAAGGAAGGAAATAGTGTAAATAAGGTTAGTTTGATTTTCAGCTTTGATGATGAATACTCGAAAACGAAACGTTCGAAAAATATTTTATATAGATATAGATTCGTAATCAGCGAAACCCCTAACAATATCAAATCGGAAGGCAACTTTCAGACAATTACCAAAAGTTGTACTGACTCTTTACGTACTATACTTAAGTATATTTTCCTTTGTTACAGGTTAAGCTAATTATTGGCATTGCTGGGGCTTGCAGAAAACAAGAAATGGCCAAATTATTATGCGAAAACGTCAAAGATTAAGGAAAGGTTTGCCATATTAAAATTTCAAACAGAAAAACAAAAATTTCCAAATTCAGATTATCCAAAAATAAAAATCGCTGCGTTCAACACTCCAGATCACACGAGATTTTTGTAGGTTATAGAAAAGGTATTTGTATACGGCAGCCCGTTGGTATCAATACGTTTGGCAGCAGCCTTTTAAATTTACCACACCCAGAATTATATACCGGACACTGTTTCCGTCGTTCATTCACATTCCTGTTGGCAGATTCTGGAGCAAACCTATTGACTGTCAAACGCCATGGTGGATAAAGAAGCTACAGCGTGGCTGAAGGTTATATTGATACCTCTAAGGAGAACAAAAAAATGTTGCGAAAAAAAAATTGGGTGCGAAATCATCAATCTGCTACAGTTCCTGTACCTCACCCTCGGCTGCAGCAGCTAATGACGATTCCCCAGGCATCAACTCAACAAGTTTTGCGATTCAGAATATGCCTAAGGTTGCCTCTGAACTTAAGAAAGCTGCAGAAAGAGCAGAAGCAATTTTACTTCCGGAGAAAAGTAGTGAGCGATCTCCTGGTCAGTCTCGGAATTTGGTTTGGTATACCGATGGATCCAAGACTGACAATGGAGCCGGCGCAGGAATACATGGTATGACCCCTAGGTTTAATGCTTATGCTTCCCTGGGGAAATATGCCACTGTTTTCCAGGCGGAAATATATGCCATTGAACTTTGTCTGCGAGAGAACTTGAGGAGGAGATAAAAGGGCAGGGACATACTATCTTCTCTGATAGTCAAGCGGCCTTAAAAGCTTTGGCATCTCAACAAGTCAACTCAAGGTTGGTTTGGAACTGTCTGCAATGCCTCCTAAACCTGGCTAACCACAACAAAGTTACACTTTCCTGGGTGCCAGGACACAGAGGAATACAGGGCAATGAAAATGCAGACTCCCTGGCCAGGCGAGGCTCTGCAGCAATGTGTGGGTCCTGAACCTGTTTTTGGAATACCAAAAGCCTCGGTTCTGGCTAAATGACTCGGTGGATTCAGACACAACATCAGTCATACTGGAACCACATTCCAAGGCAAAATCACACTAAATCAATGTTGGACTCACCATCGAAAGCATTGACAAGTGAACTACTAAAACTAAATAGGAATCAGATTAGAATAGTGACAGGAAATAACCGGACACTGCACCCTAAGAAAACATATGCACACTATGGGAATCTATAGAGAAGAACCCATTTGCAGACTATGTGACCTCATGGTGGACACTAACCACCAGGAGGCTGGAGACCAGAAAAGAAGAGTAAAAGGGCTACTACACCTGTCTAAGGTGTCAAACCTTTTTAACTGAAACAAATACACAAGAGATACAACAAGCCCTGTAGGCTGCAGTGTCGAGGCGGACAAAACCTCAACTTGTGTATTTAGTTTATCAATCAATCAATCAATCAGGGGGCAGTATAAAGAAGCATTCAAGGTATACGAAAACTGATTTTTTTTTATAATTTTTTTAAATACTTAAACATTAAAAAACTATTTTTTTCTCCTTACAAGATTTAAGAATATGTTTAATATAATATTTTGCTTTGTGTTTCTTTTCTTATCTTGGGATAGTCCGCGAAGGTGGAGGCCTTAAGTACTAACGTACCATGGGTGTCTTAAGTGTGGTAAAAGGGCATTTATTTACACGAGACTTAAATATTTCGTGATTTGGGAGAGAAAATACATATAGAAGAGCGACAGATCCCCTACAGTCGGCAAGGAAAAGAAGCATTTTTGTAAGCGAGGGATCACTTATAAAACAAACAGCTTTTCTTTGAAGGGAATTGAGAATCTTAGGAATTATAGGAAAAAGGCCTAGAAAGAACGCAAA
>JAHBCN010025317.1:0-11317 GCA_019359885.1 Listronotus oregonensis | reverse complement strand
TACCAAATCCACTGCATTTTATTATGTGTTTATTTTGGTTTATGACTAGGCAGTTCAGAGAACAAAGGATATTAAGTTTTGACTCTGACATACACATATCAATTACATGCAATTACCTAAGATATTTTAAACATTTTGTCATGATTTTTTACTATGAATATGAGTTCATCTCTTCTGAACTGTCATCTGACCCACTTTCATCTGAACTTGCCTCTTCAACCTCCATGTTTAGAGATTGGGCCGTAGACTGACCAGATTTAGGTTCCTCCAAACTTTTATTCTCAGTTTTTTTCTCTTCAGATAATTTTTGTTCTAACTCAGCCCAGGGATCCTTTAAACTCGTTGGATCATAAAAGGCAGAGGAATTGAATTTTTGATTTGGTGCATTGTGCGGAATTTTTTTTCCTTGTTTGTGTGGCTGATTGTATCTTGTATCATTTTGTGGATTTTCTTGATAATTATGGTATTGGTTGGTGTTATTAAAATTCTAAAAACAATTCACAAGTAAAATACACATTTTAATAATTTTTTTATTCTTAAGAACTGTAATTATATTTTTATACATAGGCTATAAAAAATCTAATTTTACCTTCTCGGGAGGCCCTGTTAGCCCTATCTGTTTCCTCCATCCTCCAACTGGTTTAATAGGTGAAAAAAACTGATTTCTTCCTCCATGCTGTCTAGGGCTTTTTCCGTTATAACGGTTTCTAGGACTGCTATAGTTTGGCGGAGAAAAATGATTACTATGTGGTGGGCTTTCAGGAGAAGTATCGCTTCCAAAACTTAAAAACTCGGGGGTATCTCGAGACTGACTGGTTTGACTTTGAAACGAGTTACTTGTGTTAAAATAAACAAAACCCGTACTGGAGTTGTTTGAAGAGTTTCTCCACGATCGATTCATAACGTCTAGAAACTGATCCTTTAAAAATATTTTTAAAAATGCCTCCGTTTCCAGTGCAGGAAATTAAAATGAAAAACAAACTGAAATAAAAACAAAACAGTTAGGTTATGTTACGTATTTGACAATATGCGGTTATCGACATCCCAATATTAAAAAAGTAAAGTCTTCGACACTTTTATTCTTAAGCATATACCTACTAGATTGGTGAATGCCGAAAGCACGGAACAAAAATGAGTTAGTTCTGGTTAGTTTTGGCCAAAAGGCAAGAAATCATCGAAACTATCGAATCAATCAATACCTGCTTGTTCGCTCGGCCGAGCGGCAAGGCTGCCTCTAGAAGGTATATGCTCAAAACTTTAACATTGGGATTTTTAGTTTTTGTGATTAGTATCCCTTGTCATTGGAATGTAGAAACCTTTATTTCTTTTTACAGCCAAACCATTTCGATTAGTTTCGATGAGACTCTGGTTTTAACGAGCAGCGAGTATAAAATTTTAAAAAAACCTCCTTTCTAAAAAACAACTATAAAGTATTTAGTACAATAAACATAAAGTATATTTATATGGATTTGCATGTCTCTTTTAAGGTCTGTAGGCTTCAAAAATTGATATTGTTTTAAGAGACAGGTTGGATCTACCTAGAGGCCACCTTGCCGCTGTAAACGATATTTTTTTTCTTGCTTTGCGTGTGTACGCACAGGGGTGTTAAATTTAACTCCTGCGAAGGTGTACGCAGAGCTAAACAGCAAGGCCACATCTAGGTAGTTACAAACTCGAAGGTTTGAAGAGAGAAAAGGTGTCGACATTTTTGCAATGTATTTTGGGTTGTCAGTGCACGATATGCGCAATAGCCTTTAAATTGCCACGCAAGTAATTTAATGATTTACAACGTTGCCTGATATTTTATAAAATAAACAAATAATAATACCTTTCAGTTTAAAAAATAATTTCTAAGTTTTAAAAGTAACTAAATGAAAGGAAAAAAAGGGTAAAAATACTGTTTTTAAATTAGTGTTTTTAAAACAGGTTTTTGGTGTATTTACTTTATTAATTTCAAATAAAACTTTTTAAAAGAATATGTTCAATAAACAATTTTTTGCATAAAATTTGTACCACGTGTTTTAAAAAATGCACCATTTACTCTAAAATAACTTGTTTTATAAAGCTAATCCACATTATCCACTTTAAAGAGCTTAAGTGAAAAAACGGCTAAAAAGATAAATAACATGAAAATCATCATAGGCGAAAACCATAGAAATATTTGGCAACAGTGCATGTCATTACGAAATGAAAATGGCGTCCTGTTGTCAGGATCTGTAAAAATTTAAGAAATCCAAAATTTTCTTATGACCTATGAAACATCAATAAAAATTAATATAAAAAATCTATTCAATACAGTATTTAAAACTAAATCTAAAGAATATTTACGAAAAAAACAGAAGGATAAAAGAAAACAGCCAAGAAAAAGATTGAATGAAATCGTAAAAAAACGTACGAGGTGTGAGCTGTGTGTTGTTAAGTGGCTGTGTTAGTGAAATACTATTGTTTATTGTTTTCAAATTAAGGTAAGAATTTTACACATTGTTACCTAGCATTTTGTTTGTTTAACACTTTTTGCTTAGAAAAAAACCTTTTTTCCTGGACCCACCCATCGCACCAAATCCTCTCATCGGCCATTTTATTCAAGGTCATAGATGTCAACCTTACGTGTTAAAATATATATTTTTTAATTTATTAATTAATTTTCCTGCAAAGAGACCTTTAAAACGTTTGCATTTTTGCTTAGCTTTAAATTACAAACAAGAGAATTCAGTTTTTGCTTTGTTTTGGGTTGCATGTAAACATAACCTCTCTGACATTTGAGTATGTGGACTTTTCCTAGGACTCTGCTGCCTTCCGGCAAGCCAGCACTGTATACTATGTGCTGGATTGCGCTGAAGTTTTTATAAAATGGAAAAAAGTCGTCATGGGAAAAGAGATAAAACGAGAAAATCGAAAAAACGTAAAAACAGAGATGGTAGTACCTCCCCCATAGCTCCTAAACCTCTTGTAGAATATTCTGATGTAAGCTCTGAGGATTTGTCAGGGCCTGAAGCGGGTGAAATTCAAAGCGGTGAAGAAGGGGGTGAAGTATTAAGTAACACTGAAGACGGTGAAGTTGGAGATTTTGGAGATTTTACTGAGGAAGAATACGCAGCCATGCACCGAAGTCATAGAAGGACCTTCATGGAGGAGATGTATATGGCAAGGTCTTCGTCTGCTCTATTAATGAGATCACCAAGTGAGTTTTTGAATAATTTTAATATATACCTTGGTATATAAAGCTTTATTTACATAAGTTAAAAGAATTTCGAGAAAATCTTTATCTAAAATAAATAATCTTATCCTATAAAGTGTGATACAGTACCTAAAGCTTGTATACAATTTTTTTGCAACCGGTAGATATTTGCTTTCTAAATTTTTGAACTATTTGTTTGCATTATTTCGTTTTCAAAATATTTAGAGCTTGTTTAACTAAGTTTCCGGTAAAAGTCATTGTAAGAATGCATATTTGTAACAATTTAGTTCAGCATAAAAGCCAGATAATAACATTTTAAATGTTTGTTATATTAGTTAAAAATATGTGGCCACTATATATTTTTTTTATACATGGGAGTTTTTTGGGTAATTATGCAGAAAGTGGCCGCAACGCCGAATTTGACGAAATTTGGTATACGGGGTTTTTTTGGGACACTGATCACGAATCTGAAAACCACTTTTGGCGGAAATGTTTCGTTCATTTACACTATTCCTCCTTTTTGTACAGAATTCTTGACTTTTATACTAAATTGGAACACAATAGTTTATAAACACCTTTTAAAAACTTGTTTTTATATTTATTTTATACCTATTTTTCATTTAATTGTAAACATTTACTTTCAAACGCCGCAACCATGTATACAATAGGGAATTTTTAAGCAAATATGGCCGTCCTGTTTAAAAGTCATACTTGGCAATTTAATGATAAAAAGCTGTAAAATAAACATCAAGAAAGTTTTTTAAAGCTGTTTATAAAATCTTGTGTGCCGCTCTAGTATAAAAATCAAGAATTGTGTACAAAAAGATGGGGGAATATAGTGTAAATGAGGATAGTTTTATTTTTAAGTTGGTTGATGAATATCTCAAAAACGAAACGTTTCCGCCAAAAAAGGTTTTCAGATTCGTGATCAGTGCCCCAAAAAACCCTCGTATACCAAATTTTGTTAAAATCGGAATTGCGGCCACTTTCTGCATAATTACCGTTTTTTGTTGTGCTGATCATGAATCTAAAGTTAAATTTGGATGAAAAATCCTAGTTTTTAAGTTATAATGCTAATGCACCACTCAGGCCTGACCACAAAAATTTACAAACTCCTAACATTCCTCCTTTCTCAAATTAGCTACACCAACAGTAAAAGATTTTATGGTAAAAAAAAAAATTTGGAATAATTTATTTTTACCCTTCTTTAGTCGGTACTTTTAACAAAATTAGCTAGGTATTTTTAAGCAGTGGTACAACTTGGCAAACAGTTGAAAAGTGCCTACTTTTTAAATTTGAATTGTGTAACAATGGAGTTTACATTAAGGGCATTTATTTTGTTTGTGTTTAAAAAAATGTTGTCAATTACATATTTAATATATACCTTATCAACAAATCCAAATTCAGGCAATGCGCCCCTGCCTCACTTGTATTAATATCTGACTTCTAAATAAAAACACCTTGCAATATCAGTGCAGAAGTCCTTATGCACCTTTTACAAAAGATTAAAATAATGCTTTTACTTGGATTAAATGCTTTTTAATACGTTTTTCCAATTTTCCCATTAAGGGATATTTTGTTTTTTATTTTTTTTACATTTGATTCTGGTAAAAACAATTTAAATTTTTAATTTGGCACGTTTCAGTTGTACTAACTTATCTGTCCAAAAATTCCTAGATAATTTAGTTGATTTTTTTATATACAAAAATAAAATGTGTTATTTAGCAAAACTAATAAGTAAATATTCATAAAAATAAGTTTATCCTGTAAAATAAAAGGTGTTCTACCATAAAATCATTCAGCTTGGCTGTGACAAGTTTCAAGAAGGAAGAGTTGTAGGAAAGGTTGTGCATTTTTAAGGTAAGGTCCTATTAGGGTGTTATAACTTAAAAACATGGATTCTAAAGACCAGGTCACCAGTTCTGTGTTACAAAAATGGCCCTCAAATTGCAATAAGATAGGGTTGATGATCCTAAGACCCGTTCTAAACCAATAACCTCGTTGTTTAAAACTTTATATATTGCAATACTCATTGGTTCACTTAGCTCCACCAGCGCCTCCTATTGCATGCTATTCTGGGGTTACTTTTTGAGCAAAACAGCCATAATTGAGGGTGCTCCTTTACCTTTCTAGCTTCCATACTTAAAAACTAGAAGTTTCCGACTTTGACTTTAGATTCGGGGTCAGCGCCTCAATATTTACCATTTTATAAAATAACAATAATAAATTTAGTCCTGTCTTATGTATTTAAAATAAATTGCTATGTTGGCGCATAATTAGGAAAAAAATTCTTGCATCTAATCTTTTTTAAGTAAACTCCTTTCATAAAATTTATTTTCATTCAAAAACATGTTAAATCTCTCCCTTTGTCAATTAAAAATCACCTGCTAAATATTTTTTCTCACAAATTTTTGTTAGTAGCATAATTAAAATTTAAAATTCATGTCTTTAAAAATGACATCAAATCAAAGCAACTTGTTATTGTTCAAGATAACACGAAGCAGGCATCATTGCCAGTGTTGCCACATTTACTAGATTTCCATTTGTTTGGTAGATTTACCCTGGTTTTTTGTTAAAACTGGTAGAAAACTTTTAGTGAATATTTAATAGGTTTTTGTTATAATATGGTAATGAATACTAAGATATAAAACTAGACCTTAGTGTAGCAAACTTGCTCGTTTTATGCAGAATTGCAAGTAATGCATCAGTTAATATTTAAAGAGTTTTGACATACAGCTTATAACAGGTTAAGAGTGGAAAACTAAAATAATAAAACTTCATTTATTTTGCAAAACAGCTTTTAATCAGATTAAAAGTGGCGATTGTAATAAAATTTTAAATAAAAATGTCCCTCTAGTATCATTTGCCAGAAAGGATTTGCAGGACTGAGAATGCGAGCAAATTTAATCCAGATTTACAGATATTAAAGTGAATGAATGACAAAATATTAAATATGACACTGATAGTGCTTAAAAAGTAGATTTTATTTTGATATTAAGAATATTGTATTTTTTTACATTTAAAGAGAAGAGATCTCACCACCAGACACACTTATGTAAAATTATGGCCAAGTTCCTGCCCAAAAATTCCAGGCTCTTAAAGTACTGAGATCTAAAATTACACGAAATTCTTTTTTGGCTTGGCAATTTTTTTACTGATCTGTTTGTAATAATGAAAAAAACTGTCTGTATTCATGAAAAAAATATGTTTATTAATAGAGACAAATAAGTAAGAAACTTGCCAAAAAAAAAACTGGTCAAATTTTAGATCTCAATACCTTAAAAGGCTGAAAATTGGAACAAATTTTACCCAGACGCAGACGTTCAAATATTAAAGTTAATAGAGGACCAAGTATTATGTAAAAATATTAGATATGACACTGATGAAATTAAACGATTTTATCTTGATTTTAGAGTATTATATTTTATAAGTAAAGTTTTTTTTTTAATTAATATGTTGTATAAAATATATTTATGTGGCAATGCTGAAATAAAGCATCTGCATTTTGTCTTCTCTTAATGAATTTTGCATTGTTTCATCACATGGCATTTAAATACCCAGATGTTGATTTGGCGCGAGAGTTTTGTATTTAAATTTGAAATTCTTTTAGCTTTGTTATAAAGTTTCTGTTAATTGTTTAGAAATTGGGCTTACAACAAAACTCAGTCAATAAAAATTTGCCTCCCCTGAAACCATTTGTATCCATCACAATAGTAAACTTTTAATGGGGCAAGACATTTTTAATGATTATTTATTTCCAAAAAAATTGTTATAAACAAAAATTTTTTCTTATTTTCTCTTTTTTTCTCTAAATAGTCGAAACCGCCCCATTTTATGCCCTTTTACGTGATTTAAAAATTCTGGTCTTTCCAAAAGCCACTTTTTGAGTGTATTAATACCCAAAAAATCGGAATTTATAATAAGCCCATTTTGATGTAATTTGTTTATTGTGTTTATTTGCTGTAATTTCTATTGTTTTTTGAAAATTATATTGTCATTTATATAAAATCTAATATGTTAACATTTTTTTTAAATTAACCCGTAAAAAAATGGCTTTCCACCTTCAAACGTCTATTTCTACTCTGTAGAATGGTCTAGGAGGTAAAAAAAAAATTCGTCAAGAGACTGTTCATTGCTGAAGTTCAGAACCATTTTTATAATTAAGTATAAAGATATGTAACTTTACCACAATGTGTTCGTTTCTTATATTTTTGAGATTCTCGCTCTTGCTTTTTCTTGAGTTTATAGCACTCCCTAAATTACCTTTAATTTTTTTCATTTTTTAATATATAGGGCTCGATACAGGGTGTCCCAACTCCATACACTAAATATCTCTGCTCCGGTACATAATACAAAAACAAAACTTAAAATAAAAAATGTGTGTTTGGTAATGCTAATTTTATTAACAGTATTGGTTAATATACAGGGTGTCCTGAAAAGAGAATTTTCATTGTTAAGTAAGTTTTTTTAATGGAACGCCCTGTATATTTTGCATGATTTTAACTCTTTATTCAATTCTACATCAAAAATGTATATAACACTATACATCAATTATTGCTGGTTCTTGAGATAACGACCTATAATTGTAGTATTATTATCTGATTTACTCATATAATAATTAAAAACGATTAAAGAATAAAAACAATCAACATAACTTCCTATAGTAAATGTTTAAACTGCTGACCATCTTTTAGTACTATTTTCTGTCATAATTATTTAAAATAATTTTTTTAGTGTCACAGTGACCAATTTAGTTCCTTTATCAGTTACTTAATTATCTCAAAAACCAGCAATAATTGATGTATAGTGTATTTGACATTTTTGATGTAGAATGAATGTAGTCAAAATTTACCAAATTATACAGAGCGCTTCATTAAAAGAAACGTGCTTAATAGAAATCTTTGTGTTTGAGATACCCTGTATATTTACCAATACCGTTAATGAAATTGGTGTTACCAAACACACATTTTTTATCTAAAGTTTTTTTCTGTATCATGTACAGGGGTAGAGATATTTAGTGTATAAATAAAGTTGGGACACCCTGTATATGTGTAACAGTGGTATTTTATTCACTCTGTAATTTTTTTTTATCCATTTAAGCCCGAAGACATAGATTAGATCCAACCATGATACCCCGTTCCCCCACCCCACCGCTGTTAATAACAGCCCGCGAAAGACATCATTCGGCTTCAGACTCGTCAAAGTCCAGCGAACTGAGACGGCGAATTGTCGAAGTAATTTCCCCCTATCCAAATGAAAACTATGAAAATTTGGAAAAGAAAAAGAGGAAAAAGAAGGAGAAAAAGCACAGGAAAGATAAGAAGGCCAAGAAAAAGAAGAAGAAGAAACATAGATCCAGGAGTTCTAGCGCTAACAGTGATAGTGATTCAGGTTAGTTTTTTTTAATTATTTATCTTTAATATTTTAATATATTTTTTTATTTAATAGATGAATCAAAGCAAAGTAGTCCTAAAACTCCCCCAAAAATTGAGCAGGAACAAGAAAGGGATCTTAGTGATTGGGAAAATCAGGAGAAGGCATCAGCTAAAGTGATAGGTAAGATCTAAAAAATTACCTTGCCAGAAATAATTATTTAATAGCATTATATTTTAATATTAGGAAACAATTAAAGACTTTAAAATTGATCCCCATTTTTATATTTTTAAATGTTTATTTAATAGGTTATTTTTGTTTTAATGCAAGACTATTATGGAATAGTACCTGATAGTCCAGGTAAGTGCTGTTGGAATATGGGAGCATTGTTATTTTTTTTCTATCAGTTATTTATTTAAAGTAGCGATTCTTTTAGGGTTATTACACATTTTTAGTAGGTTTTTGGGGCACTTTGAAAATTTGCATAAGAAGGATTCCTTAACATGAAAGTCAGGGTCTGGCTGAAGGATAGAGGCCACCTACCAACCCTTGAATTAAAACAATTCCAGGGTTGGTAGGGGTCTGCTACCCTTAAATTGTTTTTCTCAGATATTTCGGGAAGTATTTAAAAAATTTAAATTTATGAACATGAATTAATTAAACACTAAAATACACAACTTTGTTAACATCACTTTATCTCTCATTATTTTTAAATAACTTCTAGTAAAAACAAAATATATTTTCAAAGATATTGATTAGTTTGTTTATTGGTTACCAGGACGAAGTTACCTGTTTTGTTACCATGTTTAAACACAATGCCATGGTAACCGATAATATAATCAAATTGTAATCAAAACAAAGATTAAAGCTCTTTAAAAATAGTGTTTTATTATTAAATAATTAACTATCCAGATTACTTTTTATTTTTTTATTTATTTTTTTTATTTGTCAACTACATCGGCAAAGATTATAAAAAGTTAAAATAGAGTTTTTTTTGGGTTTGAAATACAAAAAAAAAATGTTTATTTGGTTAGTTTAACTTTTAAATGTTGTAAAAATTTAAAAAATAACAGTAAAGTTACGTCAACAGTAAATATTTAGTTAAAGTTTAACTTTCTAGAGTGGTAAATTTAAAGTGTATATACAATTTAAATATAATTTAAAGAGTGCTATAATCTTAAGTACCCGATACAGTGTGTATATTATTTCCCTCCTATCATAACTTTGTTATGGTTTCGCATCAGGCTTGTTAAATATTATTTGTTTATTAGGTACATGATAAAATTGCCAAATAAACCTTTACCATCTAGAAACATTACGTAAATCTAGCTTAAACCATACCCTTTTAAGAAATGCTAGCCGCTTACAAAGCATTTTTTTAATTATGTTTGGGTCATTTTCAGTTAAGACGTAAAAACAATGTCCATGATAAATATTCATACTTCTTTTGAGAAATTAAAAAACATTAAATTGGTATCTCTTAATATAACTGCTCAACTTTATGGGCAGTCAATTTCAATTAATTACTTTTAAATTAGTTTAATCACAATCATCTTAAAATGCAAAAATGTTTTTTCCTTTTGGACTTAAATCCATAGGGGAAAGGTTAAATTTGGTATGTATTATAAATAAATTCTAATAATGATTGTGATGATGTAACTAAAGTAACTTTTTTATCCAATATGGCGGCAACTGATGCGTCGCTTAAAAAAACCAAAAAAAAAGTGAAAAAAATAGTAAAATTGCCTGTTTTGGGGAAAAAAACCCAAATGAGAATCTAGTGAAGTGCACTAAATTGAAAAACTTCCACCCATCATGCTTAAAAAAAGCTGCTACAAAGAAATCGGCAATTTGTGTCCATCAAAGTGCAATGAAGACAATGGTCTGAGGAGGATGAACTTGAAAAAGGGTTCAGAAATTGCTTATCTGAAATCGCAAATTCTTGTTCTGGAAGAGAAATTCAAAATACTGGAAGAAAATAATGCTTTTTTAGGGAAAAAGGAGTTTTTTTTGGAAAAACCAGGGGAAACCCAAAAAAAAAAAGGTAAACAATCGGCCCCCTCCTGTTCCTCCCCCAGATATCACCATCGAAACATCGTCGTCACGATGCTCTAATTCAACTACCCGTCCACGAGATGGCGTAATGCAAAATTTTAAAACCAAAAAACCCTAACGATCAAAAGCCTCCGGGGCCGAGAATAAAGTTACTGTGGCGGTTGGGGGACATAAAATAACCAAGTCAATATCGATGTTGATGAGGTTTTTAGGTTTTAAGAGATCAAAGGAAGGAAAAAAATTAAAAAAAATGGGAAAGAGGACGGGGAAAGGAAAAAAAAGAACTACTTTCAGTAGATAACAAAGAAAATGACAAGTGGACTGATGTTGTTAAAGAGCAAATAAACAAAAAAAACTTCAAATCGCCCAAACCTCAAAGGGTATTAGTGGCAAATTCGTTATTAAAAACAGCCACGAGAATGTCTGGTTATTCATCTCCCCGGCTAGCACCTGAGGTCAAAAATCCGACATCATTGAAACCGAAAACAAAAATCTTGATAGTGGCATCAGCTGTGATAAAATGAAGACAAAAAAACTAAAACTTTAAAATGTTGGTCCCTCTAGAAAAGAAGGAAAAAAAAAGGCCAACTTATGGCCAAAGGGGTTATTGTAAACCATTTTTCAATCTACAGCCAAATCACCGGTTCTCAATCAACTAAACACTGAAGCATAATTTAACAACCTTAAGAGTTTTTAACCAAAAATACAATC
>JAHBCN010025316.1:0-11341 GCA_019359885.1 Listronotus oregonensis | reverse complement strand
TAAATGACAAATCGGTACAAAATTGGGGATTCAAGGGTTGTTTGAGGCGAGAAATTTAAATTTGTCTATGATTTTGATGTTGCTGGTAGAGGGCGCCAGCTACTGCCTACCCCACTAGTTTTAGATGGCATAACTCTTTTTGAGCTTCATATATTCACCTATTTATTGAAAAATAATTTTCTATAATTCCCTCTGCATTAAAAATGTATACTTCATTTAAGTCTCTAGGAGCAACTGTTTTCGAGATAAACGCATTTTCAAGAATCCCGCAATTTTCTTATGGAAAATGGGTTTCGGCCAATTATTTTCAAACTTTGCATAGTGATAGTTCTTAACACGTTCGTTGATCAAAAGTCTCCACGGACACATAAAACTTCTCCAACCCCCTCAAAATGACCCTCAAAGGTCACTGGGACTTTCAGGATTTTTGAGGGTGATTTTGGGGGATGGGGTTAGAGTGGGTTTTGGTGCATTTTACTTGCATTGGGATATTTTATTATATCTATTTCGGGTGTCTTGCAAAAATAAATTTAAAATGTTATTACATTTTTATATTCCGCAAGCAAAGAAATTATTTAATTGTACTTGTAAAACTTCCTCTAAAATTACAATAAGATGTCCCATTTATAAGTTGCTTTAGGTTATCTCAAGAATCACATTTAAAAACCTTATAAAGATCTGAAACTTGGTTGTGGCTGTGTGCACGTAAGAATTTAGGAAATGAAGAGACTTTGTATTTCGTGCAAATTTTACTTGTCTGGTCGCTCTCTTCGCTGACAAACTCCTGTATAAATCAGCCTTATCTGCCATACTGCAGCAATATAAATGAAACTTGGTTGTGGCTGTGTGCACGTAAGAATTTAGGAAATGAAGAGACTTTGTATTTCGTGCAAATTTTGCACGAAATACAAAGTCTCTTCATTTCCTTATAAAGATCTAGCATCGCAAGTTTTGAAATACATTTCGAAAAAATGTTCCATTTAAGGTTGGTTTCATGTTAGTCTTCTCTTCTTCTTCTTTCTGGGAGCCGTCTTGATTCACTACCGGAGGCAGAGCAGACTCTTGGGCTTTTTGTGACTAATCTCCTATTATCTTTTATATCAATCTTCCCGTTAGTCTTGTTCATTCTACAAGTCTGTATAACCCCGAGACTGGTTCGTTGATATATTTATGTGGGCTCATTTGCGATTGCCCGAATAATGCCTGTCTTTTGTGATTCAATGCTTCACATTCGCACAGTATATGGTAGGCTGTTTCTTCCTCCTCGTCGCACATTCTGCAACTGTATGAGCCTATCTTGTGTAGGTGTCCTCTTGGGTTATCGTGCCCTGTTAGCAACCCTACTGTTATGCGAAATATTTTCCTACTTTGTCTCAGTAGTTCTTCCTTCCTTCTTTTGGATGGGCCCCTTATGAAGTCCTTTCATATCTTACTCTACCGAGGTTTTCCCAGTATTCCTTGTGTTTGTTTCGGATCCATTCCCTGGTTTGCCCTCGTGCTGTGGTTTTGGTCACTTCAAGGGCAGGTTCTGGTCCAAAATATGGTGTGGATGATGCATGTCTCGCTAGCTCATCCGCTTTTCGTTGCCTTCTTTTCCCGAATGTCCTATTATCCACAGGAGAGTTGCCCTGGGGTTTACTAGTGCCCCCAGTGACGCCTGGCTGTCTGTTATTATGCAGATCCGCTTGTTTTTATAAGCTCTCCTGTTATTTTTTTTTCGCACAGTGCAGTAAAGCATATATTTTTGGTTAAAATACATAACCCTGTGTTCCTAGCGGAGTGGAGAATAGTAAATTCCTCATTTTACTATATACGCCCGCTCCAGTTCCCTGCTGGCGGAACCATCCGTATACCAGATGACGTCGCCAACCGTGCCGGAAAGATCGAGCTGCTGCCACTCACTTCGATCTGGAATTTTTACCTCAAAGTTTTTATTGAATTGGGGGATCATTTGGTTTGTTTTCTCGTCCAGTATGTTGCCGCCAACTTGACGTATTATATTGTTGTGTCCCAAACTAGCGTAGACACCAGTTGGTTTTTGTTGCAGTCGGAAGTAGCTCATTCTTGCCTCATCCATGGCTGCTGTTGGGGTTATTTTAATTGATCCTGTTATAGCTAAGCAAGAAAGTCTCTGTACCTTGGCCAGTTCGGTAACAGCAGTTCTTTGTCGCATTTTTGTCCACCATACCAGTGATGCGTATGTTATCATAGGCCTTGCTACCATGGTGTATAACCAATAAACCATTTTTGATCTAAGGCCTAAGGTTTTCCCATGAGCGCGTCTGATTAACATAAGAGTCAACTCCGCTTTCTTTCTTGTTTTCTGAAGATGTTGGTTCCAGGTAAGTTTAGAGTCTAGGATGACACCCAAATATTTTACCTCTCCCACAATCTTGATTGTTTCACCTCGTAGGTTCAAGGGTCCTAAGCCCTCTAGATTTCACTTTTTGGTGAAGGCAAGTATGGCTGATTTGGAGGGCTTAATGTTTAGTTCCTCCTTTCTCGTCCATTTAATGATAGATCGTCTGCGTACCCCAATGTTAGTCTTAGAAATAACATATTCAAATTTAAGGATTTTTTTTTATCAAAAACCAATTTGGCAAAAAGTTACAGCACTTCAAAATGAGTCTAAAATTACATATCGCGGCTCGGGCTCGGGCTCCGTGCTAAAATCTTTGACTCTTGATTAATCAACTGGTTTATGTAGTATTATTCGTATCGTAGTTACCATTTAAAAGTATAAATACTAAAAATGATCCGGATTCGTGATCTAATAAATAGGAATTGATTCCCTGGATTTAATTCATTTTTTCCTTAAAAAAGAAATCGTAATTCGTACTGGTGATTCGAATTCTTTATGATGATCCAGATCTGTGAATCGATTCGTTTTTGAAGGATTCGTCCCAGCTCTGATTTATTTATTACTAATTAGCATTTCACCTGAGGGTTCGCCCGCGTGGTCAACGCGATTTTGGCTGTTTTTTCTCCATACTCCTAAAGTTTTTGAAAATATTCTATGTTCATCAAAAATAATGTAGGAATTTAACGGTAAAAGAATTTTTCAAATCGGTCCAGTAGTTTCGGAGCCTGTTCAATGCGAACAAACAAACAATCCGTATCATTTAAAAATTAAAATTTAGACTAAGTTTAGCTAATATGGATATAAATGGATATCAATAACAGCCATCATAACATGTGTTATTTTTTTTTATCTTTATAACTGATCTAATCCAGCGAGAATTTTAGAATAATGTTTTTTTTTTTTACTAAATGAATTCGCCACAGACTACATAAAACATGTTCTTAAAATAAACAGAACGACACAAAACCAGAAGAGCTTAAAAGCTGAAATTAGCCCCACAGGAACAATAAAAACCAAAGCTTTCCTGCGAGTTCTGCGACAACATTTTATATTATGATAATCGAACACGAGAGCTGAGCTGTAAAACACACCTGCTGCTGGCACGGATTATCGTTTTGGTGTAATGGACGATTCCTGAAATTTGGGTTTATCTTTGGCAGGAAGTAAGAGAAAACAATTTAAGGGATTCCGTGAATTAGGGTAAATTAAGGAGGGTGTTAATAGCTCTGGAGTATAGGGAAATGTTTATACAGGTAGAGGGAGAGTGTGTTCCCAATTAAAATTAACGGGGTTGTGAACTAAGCTTTATTGGCATGCTCGAATTACAAAATGATGCAATGAAATTTTTTACTTTTTCAAATGCCAAATTAAAAATCAGTAAAAACACTTCTAAGGTATATTTCTATTTGTTGTGTTATTTAAATATTTTTGAAAAAAAAATCTTTCCTCAGGGCGACTTTATAGATAAACAGACCACATGTAAAAAGGATAGTAGAGTGACGGCCATTAAATCTTTAGCAAAAATTTGTCAAATTTTGACTTTTCTACCAATTTTTGTAAATAGCTCTTTTTTACCCAGTTTTACTTTTAGTTACTATACATAAAGCCAAAGGTTAAAGAAAATAATTACATTTTATAAAAACTAACAAATTAATTAATTAATTAACAATTTAGTAAATTCGAAAAATCTTAAATATCCTTCTAAACAAATTTAATATTTTATTGCGGCCCATCTTTTTCTAAGGCAGAGTTTAGCCTTCCAGGCATCGAATGGACCAAACCCCGGGCGAAGTAATTTTCTCGTAACTCATTCCACGCCTCTAAAATTTTATCCCGAAGTTCGTTTATATTTTGCGGCCCAAACTCATTTTCCCTATTTATTTTTTTTTTTAATAAGCCCCAAACATTTTCCATAACATTTAAATCCGGAATACGTGCGGTTCATGGTAAAACCCTGATACGCTGCTCTTTCATCCATTCTTCGACTTGCCGAGACATTTATCTTGCTGAAAGATACAATTTTTGTCCGGAAATTGATCCAGTACAGAAGGAAGCATGATTGAACCTTCCTTCGATAAATTAAAATACACCAAGTGCAAAACGGATACAGTGAGAGGCTAATAAAGGAAACAATCGAAAAATATCAAAATAAAACAAGTCGGTCAAGCTTCGGTGAACAAGGAATAGTATATAAGTCGTAGCTTTTAAAAATAGTTTTTAGTTATCACTTGAAAACGGCTGGAGATACATCACTAACCGAAAAGTTGTGTAACAATTAACAAATAAAGACAATGGAAGTTCAAGATTCTAGTGTTATTGATACACCAAGTGCTTGTGCACTCAACCACCCCCAAACATTTACCGAAAATCTCCCACTACTTTTGTCCTTTTGGGTATATTTTTCATCAAATCGTGTTCCTTGAGGCCTGTATACCTTAAGTATCCCATTGTAGCAAGACTGAAACACTTTTTCATCGGTGAATATTGTATTTTTCCAAAAAATCGGAGGTTCCAAGTAAAATAGTAAAGCAAATTCAATGCGTTGTTCTGTATTTGCATTTGTTAAAAACGGTTTTAAGGCTGCCGGGTGGCAGCGCAATTCGGATATTTGCCTTATTCTTCGCAGTGCCGTTCTAACCGATGCGATGCTGGGAAATTGCGCTCCGTTTTTGTTGGTTTCTCAAAACATTAACTAAATTATTGTCTTGTTCTTGATTTGATAGTTTGGGGCGACCACTTCCAGTGCTTTTCTCAAAGGAGTGTATTTCCTGCCATTTTTTTTTAAGAAAATGAGTAGTACTATTTGGGATGTTAAGCTCTTTCGCCACATCCCTTTCTGGTCAACCTCTCTGCTCAATATAATGAATAATTAATACTTTTTGATTCAAAGTTAAGTTTGGCATTTTAAAAAATATTTTTAGACACTGACAACGGAGCCTGTTTCTTTATAGGGTTTTTTCAACAGGTATTTATATTCAGTAGAAGGTGGCATAAGCCTATTTTACGAAAGGGAAAAAGAATTGCCCAAAATTTAATGGCCGTTACTGTACATTTGGGTATTGAACAAAGGTTAGGGTAATCATTAATCATATTAAATATTTCGTTTTACAAATTTTAGATAATTACATAAATACAAGAATATTTCGGTGTCACCATGAAGAATATCAGGGAGCCATAATGGCAAGAAAAATTGTTTTTGTATGAGAAAATGTATTAGGTTATTGGTGTGATTATTGTTTATTTCACAGTTGTAAAAAATATTATTTAAGTCACCATATTCATTACACATACATAAAGGTGTTTCTTTTAGCCATATTTTGTGCAATTGGCTAAAAAAGCAGCCGTGATTAAGCCGGCTTATCACATTCGTAATCCTTCAAGGTATGTAATTACGGTGATGCCAGTGGGTGACTGGAATGGTAGGATGAAATTAATAATAAAAGGTATTTGTTTCAGATCCATACTTTTGCCACTCTTGATTCCACTTGTTTTTAATATTTTGTTTTATTAGTTGTAAGATATCCTGTACGATTAGTGTATTATCATGTTGATTTGTACTTGCTGTTTTGGCTAGTTTATCAACAGGGCATGGCAAATTGCTTCATGGCAAATTTCAGGCAGTCAAGATGTCCTAAAAGCTTTAAAATCCCATCGTTTTAGATCCAAGATCACCATGGAATGCTTGCAAACCCAAAAGAGCTTAACGCCAGAAACAACAGGATATAACTTCTTTGGGTTCCTGGACATTCCAAAATCGAAGGCAATGAAAAAGCAAATAAACTAACAAAAGCAGGTTTATCTAAAAGTTTCGACCTGGAGCCAGTTCTTGTCCATCAAAACAAGCGACGAAAACAACAATAGACCGATGGTCCCAAAACCAACACCTAGATTTTTCACCTAAGTTAAAGCCATGCAGAGGCAACGCCAGTTCATCCTTTAAACACACTTAAAACAGAGGCCCTTCTTCTGGGGCGCCCTTAAATAAGGCAAGTGATAGGGCTACTAATAGGTCATTATCACCTATGGAAACTTTTGCATACAACTTCAATGAACTGACATACAGTTGCAGAAGCTTTATGTATTGGGGGTAAGAGGTGTTGCTCATTAGTCGGTAGCATCATATTTGGCTAATAGAGTGCAGGCCATAGTGATAGACAAATGTGGGTCAGATGTCGGTGAGATACGGACAAGAGTTCCCCAGGGCTTTATTATTGGACCTTTGGGAGTAATATTGGATCATTTCAATTATTATTTTGGGGGAAATTCAGCATATGTTGATAGAGCCTTTGTTTTGCAGAAGAGAATTGCTAGATTATGCCAGGTCTGCCACCGGGTTCGACTGCCGACAAGCATTCGTGAAAGTTTTACCTTCCCTTTCCTCAATATATACGTGCTCATAATTTATGTTAGACAGAATAAGGCTGAATTTTTATATGAACTCTGATATCCGTAAATATAATACAAGAACTCATAACCACCTTCTTTTTTATATTCTCGTTTAAGTGTCGATCAGAGTTATCCTACATTTTAGGATTTTTTTAATAATAAGTTTCTGTAACTTTTCGGTAATATTGAAAGTACCAATCTCCTGAAAAATAGGTACCTTGCAGAATTCCTTAGTGGGACAAGCAGTTTATGATGTGCATGAGTACCTATCAATGTGAAATTTAAATATTGATGGAGTTGAATCGTAAATATTTTGTGTTTATGTATAGCGTATAGAAATTTTTGGAATTAAGTGAATCACATTAAAAATATCCATTTACAAATTTTTTTACTTTTTATCATTGTCTTGTAAAAGCAAACAGCAAGTTTTGTTACATTCTTGTTCATATATACGTAGTTATCATACCAAAAGAACAAAGAGTTTCAGTCAATATAATGTTGCGGATGTTTACAAGTGATTTTGGCAAATAACGTCGAACTTTTAGACAAATATTTATATCCTTATATGCAAAACGTCTGTATTAAGAATTTTACGGAAAAATTATTAATTATTTTTAAAAAGAGATGGCAATTTTACGTTTGTCTTTTTATTTTTTAAAACTTATAGTACTTTTTTATGAACAAGTGTGATTTTTATGTAGATCTGTTAACTTATGCGTATATCTGTAGCTGTTCAAAGTTGACATATCTCAGTTTTTTTTTATGAAAAAGATTAAAGTGATAAGTTTTTTATTTTTGAAAGTGTAGCACTAAAACAAATTCGTAAACAAATTTTTAAACTCACAAGCAACAGCAACTCACTTTGAATATTTTCGCTGTTTTCCATAATATTAGTTAAAAATTGTAGCTACAAAGTCTGATGATTTCAATAAGTATTACACTTAAAGATAGTGATGAGCAAAGCAAGACCAAGACCAAGACCGGGCTAGTCTTGGTCTTGGTCGGTTTGCACCCCCGGTCTTGGTCTTGGTCTTGGTCTTGTTCTTGCTGAAGAGTCTTGCTGGTTTTTTTTTTTTTGGTAGTAATAATTTATTAAGCAATCTTGAATAAAATATATATTTTTAATATTTTAAAATAAATAAAGGTGGAGACTTTTTTTTTGCTTTAAAATTTTAAAATATACCAATATTGATTTAAATGTACATTTGAATTGTTTGATTAAAAAGATATTTTTAAAAAATGGGGTTTATTTATTTATAGCACCAGGGCCGAATTTAAGTTTTTTTCCCCCCATATGCTGATATTTTTTTGTCCCCCTATGTCAATATTTTTGGGTATCGGGGAAAAAAAAATTTAGAAATAAAAGAATGTAAACTACACTAGTAGTTCTTAAAAAAATGTATTAATAAAATTAAACAAAAGTAAAACATACAAAAAATTAAATATTACAAAAAACAAATTTCAAATTTTTTTATTTATTCCTAAATATTTTTTTTTTTATTATTAATTTACATTACTTTTTAAAAAAATTTTTCGTAAATTTGCCGCCCTGGGGGTTCAGCAACTCCCGCCTTTGCGTAAACCACCCCCGTATAGCGCCTATTTTTGGGTTTAAAATTTAAAACCCAACCTTTTTTTATACATTTAGTGGCATATAGAAACGTTTTAGGGTAAGAATTATATAAATTTACTTTGAAGAGCATATAAATTAAACAAATACAAAACTTTATGTGTGAGAAAAAAAAATTTTAATTTCAACCAGAGGGAAATTTCCGTGAAAATAATTCTGATGTAAAATTGGTTTCGTTTAAAAAAAATTATTTAAAAAATTTTAAAAGTTTATAAAAACCCTTTTTATCTTCAAATTATTAAAATTTTCGGCAAAGTTTGTAAAATATTATAAACAATCTGTAGATATGGGGCTTAATAGGGGGAAAAGCCCTTTTCCCGAAATCTCCATGATAGTAAAAAATTAAAAACAAAAATTTAGACAAAAGGGATAATTTTTTTTTCCAAAATAAAAAAAAATGTAAAAAAAACAATTTAAAAAAAATTGCCACCCGTATATTTTTGGAAATTGTTTTTATATAGGAACAATGCGATGTAGGGGTTTTTTTAATATTTTTTTTTGGTTTTTTTTTTTTCCCCTTAAACCGAAAGTGAAACCATTTAAAAAAAAAAGTTTTTTTTTTGTCACATAGAAAATATTTTTTTTAATAATCCATTATTTTAATTTATATCTTAATTTTTTAAAAGAAATCTGGGGTTTTTACAGTGTGGATAAAAAATAATGTTTTTTTGGGTTTGGGATTTTTATCCACCCTGTAAGTGGCATCATAGAAATATGAAAATAATTTTTAGCTTCTATAACTTTTGTACCCCTAGTTTTTTCTGTCGTAAACTATTTTGGAAATGTCAAGTTTTGTCGGACCATTGCCCATCTCATTATTTTTGAAACATTTTTTTTAAATTTTTAAAGTTGGATCAATATAAGAATGAAAATTCTTTTTTTTTCAAGGACAAAAAAATAAAAATAGTCAAAAAAATTTAAAATTTAAACTAGCGGCCGTCTTTGCTTTTTTTTAATGTGGTTTCCCCCACGGTTTAAATAATAGACCATAAAAAAAGGACAATAAAAATTACAGCTTTTTGATTCTTTATATGTTTTTTTTTTTTTTTTTTAAAAGGGGACCAAATTTTTCTTTTTTAAAAAACCAATATACCCGTTACGTTTTTAAAGAACTAAAAGAACAAAATGATTGTTTTAAATTATTATTTTATTAAAGAAACTTCTTATTAAATAATCGCCTTTTTTTGGAGTTCTTAAATTTTTTGTCATGTTTTAAAATACCTCTGTATATTAAATATAAAATTAAAAAAAACCAAAAAAAAATCGCAAAGTGCAAAGTCTTGAGGTTGGCTTTGGGCTTGCGTAGTCTTTACACCCCGGGCTTGGTCTTGGTCTTGGTCTTGCATACCCTGGCTTGGTCTTGGTCTTGCAAGTGAAAAGGGGTCTTTTTTTTCTTTGGGCTTGCTGCATGGGAAAATATTGACAGAATTTTGGGAAAAAGAAAAAAAACCACAAAAAAAATGAATAATAAAAAAAAAAAAAAGTTTCGGCAAAATATCCCAAATAGGCGCAAAGGGAAAAGGGGGTTTCGCATGACGTTATCATTTACCGACCAATCAGAAGCGTTTTGTGTCACGGGACCGTTAAAAAAAGCATTTTTATTTACGGATTTTTAAATAAATTAATTATTAGTTTCAACTCACGTTAATAAATAACCATTTTTAAACTCATAATTTATACTGATAACAATAATTGACATTTTATTTTTCGCATTCTCAAATAGCCTAATTGTCTTTGATCTAATCAAATAAAAAAATGTGCCAAAATTACAAAAAGCACATGTAACGTGCCCCTAACTCTTTATTTTTCCCGTTCAGGTGTAACAGCCATTATCTTGTAACATACAACCATTGTCGAGGAGCTTTTTAGTAAAAGCTTTTGTCTGAATTATTCATAAATGAAAATGGGCGTGCGTTTTAAGTTTTAGTCCTCTTTCGTGTTCGGGTTCATACATGAGTTTTGGGATCCTTCAATACATTGTTTAAGACCGAGACATATGGGAAACATATACAATGTTGGAAATATGTTTTTAATAAACTTTTTGGGACCTAAAATTTAACAGCAATCCACCAGTGTTGCATAAAATATAAAAACCAAAAATTTAAAAAAAATTTTTTTTTTCCCCTTTTTTAATATGAAATACTGTAAAAAAGCAATTATTTAAATTTTTTAAAGGTTTATTTAATTATAATTTAACCGATTCTTTAAAATTTCGTAAAAAAACAAAAAACAAACCAAATGGTTTTTTTTAAAAAAATTTTTGGGGGGGATTTTATCACAGAGAAAAGTAAAAAAAAACATAACTTAGACCTTTTTTAAATTGAAACGGTCTTTTTTTTAAAAGATAGTTTATATTATGGGGTTTAAACAGGAAAAGGGGACCCAAGGGGAGCTTTTTCAAAAGGCAAAATTTAAAAATTTTTATTGATATTTTGAGCGACTGATTGTAAAACTGAATTTTTCCATTTTAAACGAAACGGATTAAAAGATATTTTTAAAAAAACCCTATAAATTTGGCAAAAAGTGTGAAAAATACAAACAGAGTATAAGATTAAGGGAAGAAATACTTTCTGGCTCAAAAAAATTCAAATTTTTTTAAAGCTGTTTTTCTAAAAATATATGTCTTTCTTTTCCAATTTAACATTCTCGAATCAGGGAAAATGATTGTTTTTAATTTAAATGGGGAAGATTTCTTTGTTCATAATTATAATGACATTGAAAAGCCAAATAATGAGAGAAATATTGCAGTTATTTTTTTGACTTTTTACGGGGTTTCAAAATTTTAAAGGGTTGAGCCACCTCCCTTTAAATATATTTTTTTTTTAAAGAAAAAATTTTTTATTTTTCAAGGGGGTTACCCCCTTGCCCCGGTAATTTCAGAAAAAACTTGTTATTTGGGAAAAAAGTGTGACGTCACGATGGATTTTTTTTTAAACAAAAAATTCTGTATTTTTTTTATATTT
>JAHBCN010025315.1:0-11263 GCA_019359885.1 Listronotus oregonensis | reverse complement strand
CTTGCACCAAACTCTATCATTATAGATATACAACTTGCTCGTACTATTTTTACAGGGTGTTTTATAAGGCTTGAAAATTTTCGTTTTTTTTCGAAAAAAACGGACATTTTTACACATTATTTTTTATTACGGAAAAACTATTAAAGCTAAAATTCTAAAATAATTCTGGCATATTGTCCTATATTTGCTTTAAAACATATTCAAAATTCAAGTCGTTTAAGTAAATACTTTCGGAGATATGAATTTTTAAAATTCACGCAAAAAGTGTCGACTTTGATCGTAGATTGCCGCTTTGTTTTTAAATTTAATTAAATAACCTTTGCGCCATCATTTAGATCGCCTAATTGCCTTTCAAGAATGTATTTACCATTTTTTTCTACGACATTTGGAAATGGGTAAAAAACACGGTTTAAAAAAAAATTACACATATTTGCCCAAAAATCGCGACTTTTTTCATCTATTGAATTCGCATAAGTGGGCTGCGACCTCCGGTTTCGATAGTGTTTTTTTCCCCCCGCGTTGAATTTATACGAGGCACGTTTAAAAATAATCGAGAAAAAACGATCTGTCAGTTGGATTTTATTTTTCGTAATATCTAAAAAAATACGGTTTACAGGTGGAAAATTATACTTGGATCGGAAAATTTGGAATTTTTCAGGACCCTATGCACAATTTTACGCGAAACTGTGCCGTATTTTAGTACAAAATCTCGCTAAGAAAGTCTGCAAGGGACATTTACGAGGAACGATCAAAATTGATAAATTTTTGCGTAAAATGCCCTGCGGCTATCAAAACCTCTAGTGTTAGGATGATCTATATGATATTACACGGCGGGTGTTGGTACTTGGTATATGGTACTCTCCGCCTCTCGCCCACTAGAGAGACGGCGCGACGCGATGCGACACGACGCGACATTGTCGCTTGCTTGCTCTACCGACTTGTCTGAGATGCAGGATGTATGATATTATCCGAGGGTTTATTATTTTTTTACAAACACGGTTGCTTTCCGGTTTTTAATTATTTATTTGATATTTATAATAAGTGTATTTTATGTATTATACAGGGTATTTTATTAAACGAGGATTTTTTAAAAGTCATATTTTTTTAACAAAAGTGGGGAGATTTTAGTATTATACAGGATGTATGATATTATGCGAGGGTTTATTATTTTTGTTTTTGCAAACACGGTTATTTTCCGTTTATTAATTAGTAATTATACAGTGTGTGTAAAAGGGTAAATAAGTTGCACTTTTTCATATATTATACAGGGTATTACAAAGTTGTAGATTTAAAATGGTGGATTTTTATATGTGTTTTGGCAAACATGAATATTTTATTTTTTTGAATTATAAATATTATACAGTGTGTTTGAGAAGTTAAATATATTAGGCTTGCTTACACTATATACAGAGTATTACAAAAATTAGAGATTTAGAATAAGGACGGGATTTTTAAACATTTAAAAATTTATTGCTAAAACAAGGGGGTTTTTGTGCTTTTATGGATTTAATATACAGGATGTTTTGGGTATATCTGGCCCAAAACATGTAGGGTTAGGAAACATACTGTGGTACAAATTAGGTTTTGGTACATGGTACATGGTACTCTCCGGTTTTTATTTTTAAATATTTATAATATACAGGGTATTTAAAAAAGTAAATAAATAAGTGTATTTTATATATTATACAGGGTATTTTAAAAAACGAGGATTTTTTAAAAGTCATGTTTTTTTAGCAAAAGTGGGGAGATTTTAGTATTATACAGGATGTATGATATTATGCGAGGGTTTATTATTTTTTTACATAATACAGGGTATTAAAAAGTTGTAGATTGAAAATTCTTGATTTTTATATGTGTTTTGACAAACATGAATATTTTATTTTTTTAATAAATATAAATATTATACAGTGTGTTTAAAAAGTTAAATAAATTAGGCTTCTTATACATTATACAGGGTATTACAAAAATCACAAAAATTGGTTGGTTACTTTCTGGTTTTTTAATTATAAATTATACAGTATGGTAAAAGGTAAATAAGTTGTATTTTATACATTATACAGGGTATTACTAAAGATAGTTTAAATGTGGTTGGTATACTGTGTGGCAACTGAATTTTTTGTTAATAAATTTATACATGTGTTTGGGTTAAATAAATTAAGATACTTATACATTATACAGGGTATTACAAAAGTCACAAAAATTGTTGGTTATTTTTGTTTTCAGATTATAAATTATACAGAGTGTGTAAAAAGATAGATAAGTTGGACTATTTTATACATTATACAGGGTGTTATAAAAATCACCAATTTAATTGGATTGGTTAAACATTATTTTGTTTTTTAATTATAAATTATACAGTTGTGTAAAAAGGTAAATAAGTTGGCTTTTTTATACATTATACAGGGTATTACATAGTTTAGAATAAAATGCTGGATTTTTATAGTGTTTGGCAAACATGAATATTTTATTTTTCAATTATAAATATTATACAGTGTGTTTGAGAAGTTAAATAAATTAGGCTTCCATACATATACAGGGTATAAAAACATACAAAAATTGGTTGGTTTAATTTTCTTTTTTTGATTATAATATACAGGGTTTAAAAGTTAAATAAATTGGCTTTTTTCATTATACAGGGTATTCAAAAATCACTAAAAATTGGTTGTTACTTTGTTTTTTAATTATAAATATACAGTGTGTAAAGGTAAATAATTGGACTTTTTATACATTATACAGGGTATTAAAAGTTGAAGATTTAAAATGCTGGATTTTTATACGTGTGTTGGCAAACATGAATATTTTATTTTTTCAAACATAAATATTATACAGTGTGTTTGAGAAGTTAAATAAATTAGGCTTACCCATACATTATACAGGGTATTACAAAAATCATCAAAAATTGGTTGGTTACTTTTTGTTTTTTGATTATAAATTATACAGTGTGTGTAAAAAGGTAAATAAGTTGGCCTTTTTTATACATTATACAGGGTATTATAAAGTTGTAGATTTAAAATGCTGGATTTTATACGTTTTGAAACATGAATATTTTATTTTTAAATATAAATATTATACAGTGTGTTTGAGAAGGTTAAATAAATTAGGCTTCCTATACATTATACAGGGTATTACAAATTGTAGATTTAAAAGTGATTTTTATAGTGTGTTGGCAAACATGAATATTTTATTTTTTAAATATAATATTATACAGTGTGTAAGAAGTTAAATAAGTTGGACTTATTTATACATTATACAGGGTATTACAAAAATCATCAAAAATTGGTTGGTTACTTTCTGTTTTTTATTAAATTATACAGTGTGTAAAGGTAAATAACATTTTTATACATTATACAGGGTATTACAAAAGTCATCAAAAATTGGTTGGTTACTTTTTTTTTTTAATTATAAATTATACAGAGTGTAAAGTAAATAAGTTGGCTTTTTATACATTATACAGGGTATTAAAAGTTGAGATTTAAAATTGTTTTATGTGTGTTGGCAAACATGAATATTTTATTTTTTAAATATATATATTATACAGTGTGTTTAGAAGTTAATAAATTAGGCTTACCCATACATTATACAGGGTATTACAAAAATATCAAAAATTGCTTGGTTATTTTCTGTTTTTTGATTATATAATTATACAGAGTGTGTAAAAGGTAAATAAGTTAGGACTATTTTATACATTATACAGGGTATTACAAAAATCACCAAAAATTGGTTGGTTACTTTTTGTTTTTTAATTATAAATTATACAGTATGTGTAAAAAGGTAAATAAGTTGGCCTTTTTTATACAATATACAGGGTATTATAAAGTTGTAGATTTAAAATGCTGGATTTTTATACGTGTGTTGGCAAACATGAATATTTTATTTTTTTAAATATAAATATTATACAGTGTGTTTGAGAAGTTAAATAAATTAGGTTTGCCTATACATTATACAGGGTATTACAAAAGTCACCAAAAATTGATTGGTTACTTTCTGTTTGTCATTATAAATTATACAGTATGTGTAAAAGGTAAATAAGTTGGACTTTTTTATACATTATACAGGGTATTACAAAAATCATCAAAAATTTAGAGATTTAATATAAAGACAGGATTTTTAAAAACTTAAAAATTTAAACTAGAAGAAGGGGATTTAGTGCTTTTGTGCATCTAATATACAAGATGTTTAATGTATATCTG
Organism: Listronotus oregonensis; assembly: GCA_019359885.1. NCBI lineage: Eukaryota > Metazoa > Arthropoda > Insecta > Coleoptera > Curculionidae > Listronotus > Listronotus oregonensis. Next base: position 7,073 of record JAHBCN010025315.1, on the reverse strand, counting down.
ACTTAAAACATGTTTTGGTAAATATGCTTTTCTATCCCCTTTCTTGCTTTAAATTTTGAATTGTTTTTTAATTTTTATGTTATACACCGATTTTAAAAATTTTCTTAATAAAAGGAATTTAAGAAAATTAGGTGTACAGCAATTTGGATGTTTAAAAATGATTGTATATTTTTGTAACAAATGATAAAATATTCACAAACGCTATATTAAGTGTATAAAAAAATATTTTAATGCTATGATTGGTAATTTGGAAAGTTTGTTTCATCTTTTGGGACTGTCTTGGGGCGAATGTATTCCCTCTTAGTCCAAAGGAGTAAGAGATTTTAAAAATAGTCACGTTTTAAATTAACGCAAGTTTTGTGGTATGTGTTGTAATTGTTTGCCATATAAGGTTTCTGACTCAAATAGCATTTAGGGAAAGTTTTCGGTAAATGGCAACAATGTGATCCATTGTTTTTTTGAAGTATATGGGGTTACCAAGGTTACCTCGTGGAAGATTGCATGTGACAGTGTTGCCAATGTGATAAAAAATATGGTTATTTGTGGAATTTCCCCTACTATTTAAAATGATGATATTTGCATAAAACGGTGGACAAAGCGCACAGGGCGAATGTATTTCTTGTTTTGTTTGTAACTCTGGGTACCAACTGTGTTTAAAACTAAAGGTTAGTCTTTAAAGGTTTTAAACGAAACCAAATAGAGTTTTGCAATCTTGTGTGTCTGCTAAAAATAAAATCCAATGTTTTTTAAATACATTTTGAGTCGTGTTTAGCAATCTACTGTATTTACTACAATTATTTAATATTCTGTTTTCCTCAATCTATGAAGTAGCAGCCAGATCAGGATTTTCCACAACTCTTTGTTTTACACACTCCCTAAACCGTATACACGTCTGGCAAACCAATTTCTTAGGGCAGAATTTTCAGTGCAATAAAAGGAGATGTTAATTTAATAGGCAAACGCTTGAGCGTAATAAAGACAGGCAGAAAACGTGGAGTTGCCGATTGCCTTTCTACCGACCCAAGAAAAAGGGGAATACCTCGGGCGGACTGCGACAACACACACACACCCAGTCAGTAATGTCAGATCTCTCGATTATTCATAAGATTACACGAATTGGGTTCCGATTTCACGATCTTACGAAAAAGGAAGCAATTCTTACGAGTTTTAAATAAATCTTTATAAAATAAAATATTGCATTTGAATAAATCAAACCAACAATATACTATTTATTAATAAAATAATTTAGTCCGTTCCTGTAGTGTATGATAACAATAACATCGAAAAAAACGACTGGGGAATCCCTGTCGCCTACAAGCGTTTTTATGGGTCATGTCAATCACTGTGATATTTAATACAACAGTAATTAAAAGGGTGTTAAATTTTTATCAGAGTTAAGCCTAAAAATAAAATAATAACTGCTATTCTACAAAACTCAGCATTCTTAAAAATTAATGAAATTAATAGTAATCCTAATAATAAAAAAATAACTCTTATTTTAACAAATGCTCAAAGACATTGTCCTGTTGAGCTTCATAACACTCGAGCGGATTATAAAACTCCGTTCTAACATTCGACAATACCTCCGGTGTAATGGAGTTAGTAATGTCGAATATTTTTGCCCTTAACTCAATTTACAAGCTCCACAAAAAGTCAAAAGGAGTCAAACCCGGTGACCTTGCGGCCATGGTATGCTACCTCTGCCACAAATAAGCCGTTCAGGAAAAGTCCTAGTCAGATATTTCTGAACTGGTCTTGCGTTATGAGCAGGACAGCCACCCTGCTGAAACCAATTTCCTCAAAATTGACATTTACGTTCCGCACAGCTGGTATAATTTCCTTTTGCAGCATTTGCAAATACAACTATTTATGTTGTCTTGCTCAATGAAATAATAAATACCTATTATTAAAATATTAAAATATCTTTAACCATTCCAAAAATATTAATATTTTTTACAAATTTCTTTTTTTTTTTTTTTGTTAAGCGCATAACATTTCTAAAATTCCTAATAAATATTTTACGAAATGACAAAAGTGTCGACAATGGAGCCTGTGCGCGTGACGTCACCAGAGGTTCGTGGATCAACAACAAACTTTTTTTTGTGTTTTGTGTCAAACGTGTTAAACACCATTAAATCCTTGTGGTAAAAAGACTTTAAAATTGTATCAAAATGACTTTTTGCTTAGTTATGAAGCATCATACAATAAATATCGGTGTAACCAAATAAAATATTAACCGGGCAATAAAAAACATCCAAGAAAAAGCTCGCGAATATATTACAATAAGAATCAAGTCCGCTAGCCACAAAATACGAAAGAAAACCGCTAACTAAATGCTATAAATGACCATGTTGCTTGCTTGAATGAGGGTTACTCAATTCGTCCCCGGTATGGCATTATTGTTGTTGGTGCACGAACGATGAAATAACATTTGATGTCACATAATCAATATCCTAACGACTCGTAGGCGCCGTCGACCGTCATTGTATTGGAAGTGGGATAGGGAAATTGTTGTCGTTCTCTTTTAATCTGGGGTCATACCATATGTATCCCACTCCATTACATTAAAATTGGCTCCCAAGCCCTTGCCTTGCCAGTCCTGTATACTCTAGTTTGATTCTTCTAGATGCATTGCTCATTTGGATCAGGTACGACATTATTAATGCACGTATTATGTAAAACAACACATATCGATAATGTTTTCTGCTATTACAGGGCTATAGTGCGGAGTCTATCAGTTGATTGATAATATTATCCATTTTTAGAAGGAAAATATAGGTAATATATTTATAAGGGAAAACAATGCCAATAATACCATGCACTTAAGTTTATAGGTTTTATAGGTTTTTATAGGTTTATACAGCCCGATTTTCTATTAATTTTACAATTTGTCTTGCTCTGCAGAAATCATTTCTATCAATTTTAAAAAGAATTGTTTTTAAGAATATACTATTGCTTGGCCACACCCACTTCTTGCCACTTTCTTTCACAATAGGCTCTTTGATTGATTTTGAAAAATCGTTTTAAATTATTCTTTGGTACCTAACAAACACAATACATTTTATATTTCTGAAAAATCTGCTGTATTTTCAATAAAACGCAATGTTGAAATTTAAATTATAAAATTCGCGCTAAACACGCTGTCTCTGTAATGGCGTCGACATATGTTTCGCGTGACGTTATATGCAAGTAAACAAGTTAACAACGAGTGCAACTACAATGAATTTTGTTAATAATTTCTCGATTTATTGGCTAAAGTGGTATATAAATGGTGTGTAGTGCACAATGTACCAATACTTCTCTGAAATCACCAAAAACTGTTTTTATCTGTCCCAACAAATCCTTAGAAATGTTTTTATGTGTGAAGATCCCTTAATGTTGATGCGGAATCTATTTAAACAGCACGCCACTGCCACAAGACAGTGCTTATTAGGCTGGCCAAAGTGTAAACTTCTGCCGCTTACAACATGGTGCTCATCTTCCAGCATTTTTTGAGGTTAAATTTCTTTTAAATTTTTATTTTTTTAAACTAAGGCTTTAAGATTTTTGTTTATTAAGAATGTTTTTTGTAATAAATGTAAATATATTCCGGAATATTAGTAATAAAACTTAGTAATTTTAAACGGTTCTTTTTCTTGTTTTTATTTAATTTTCAGCCTGGGGGAGATGGACACCATAGGCACTCATACGACACTTCTTCGGCACGGCAGGCACCTCTGGTCTGCCGCCGCTGCCGACCAAGTACCCAAGCCTCAAGTTTGTTTTCTTTTATAATCTTTATTTGTAAAGCACAATGTACGACGCTAACGGTCCACATTCTGTTAAGATTCGGTGGCACTTTTTAGAAAGGGGAATATTTTAGATTTCAGGGTTTTCAAAGTTAAATTTCAACGAGATACCCGTGGTACCCGGGGCCCAGTTGGGCTAGGATTAAAGAGGACTTAGTAAGGAAGCCTCCAGTGAAAACGGGACCGTGGATTTCGACGGGTAACCTGGAGAAAAACGGGAATAAGAGGGAAGTTTTTGAGATTTTAACGTTTAGGTGACAATTTGACAGGGATACCCGCTAATACCCGGGGCCCAGTTGGGATATTTAAGAAAAGGAACATCGAGAGGAACCCCCTGTGAAAATCCGGGATTGGTTTTCGGCGGGTATCACAGGAATAAGGGATTAAAAGGGGAATAATACATAATTTTTCATTTTTAATTATTTTAACATTTTGGAACGCGGGTTTCGGTACGATACCCGCTCGTACTCGGTCTGGGGAAAGTTTTAGAGGAAAGAGGAAGAACCCAGGAACACTCCTGTAAAAATCCGGGAGTGGATTTCCGCGGGTAACCGGGATAAAAATCACCTTAAACTTAAACAAACATAATTTTATATTTTAGCCGGATGTAAAAAGGGCACCGACGAACTCCTCTAGCTCGGCTCGGATACGAGCTCAGCTGCCCCTGAGATTGATTTAGAGTAAAGAGTCTCAAAGTTACCTAGAGAGATGCCCTGCTAGATAACAATGTAAGTATACAAAATCCTGCTTTAAATACCTACCTACTTATATACAACAAAATATCGCCTTTAGATAACTTATAAACACTTTAAGGTATAACCTAACTTTTGGATTACAATGATTTGGTTTTTTTCTAGCAGTTAAATACCTAAAGTACTTTCCTTTTTATACTTAACGTTATTATTATTGAATTGCAGGTGGAAACTGATATAATAAATTACACGAAATAAAAAATGGGCACTTTTTCAATTCGTGTCCCATAAGGATGGTACTCTCATATTTCTACACTCCATAAACACAACTTACAATAAGATTTTGAGAAATACGGAATGATGAACACGTAAATAAATAATTTTTAAAAGTACTTACACAGCTGTTTTTACATTTTTGAGTTCTGCAGCATAGTAGTCACCGTTATTTTTAAAGAAACGCACAATCATAAATGCGTCTATCTCAGGTAGGTTTCTGTTATCGGCTTGCAGAAATTTTATGTCCATTTTTAGGTACGAAACGGATAATTATGTTACTTGAAATATGATTTTTATATAAAATGGTCAAAAAATAGTTATTTAGTTAGTTAAAGATCGAAAATAACACCTAAAAAACACTCAACACAGAGCTTGTGACATTTATTTACTTGCAAGTGACGTCACCAAAGTTGTAACCAATCACAGAGCGTTTCAGTCGCTGAATTAATTTAAAAAAGATTTGAATTTTAATACGTATAGTTTGCAATGAATATGTACAGGGTGGGATATAAGCGAGGTAAGCGGCTGTATCTCAGGACCTGTACATCTGACAACAATGGATTTTTTTTTTTTATTATTATAAAAGTGACCATGAGAAAATTCTGGAAATTATTTTCAAGTTCCATATCACCGCTAGAGGCGTAACTAAAAATTAAATAAGGAAAACTTATTTATTTCCGAAAACCCATATATTAGCCTATATTTTTGATAAAACTGTTAGAAAGCCTAGAAAATTCTCTATTATTTTGGATTAAGGCCCTTGGCGTACGACCGAATGGGGGGTTTTGAAAGTGTAATCTTTAAAATGGTTAAATTTTAAACCACTTATTCGATTTCAGCAAATTAAAATTTGTTTGCAAGATAAATAAGGCTGTTTTAAATATCCCTTCTCCTTATCCTCTACATTCCCAAAAAAGAGCTAGGGGGTTGAAAATTCCATTTTTTTTCATTTTACTAAAAAAATTTTAAAACGAACGGGATATTTTTTACATCATATTTAAAAAATAGATAAAATTTTCAAAAATTTGGAAAACCCGACGATATCTTTGCTCGTTTTAAACTTATAGCGTTTAAATTTTTTTTTCCCAAGTCAAAACTTAACCGCCATCTAGCGTTGGCCCTAGAATGTCTAATTAACGTTATAGGGGGCAAAAAAAAAAGAAATTTTCAAATTTTTTTTAAACGTCAAATATTTTTGATGCTTTTAATTCTTGTCAATTTGGTATCTATTTTTTTCGCGATTTTTTTTAAAACCTCTTCAAATATAACTGTTGATATGATTGGGTTTTTTCGAGTGCTTTCAAAAACAGCAATAGCTGAAAAAAGTATGCCATTCGGTATCCAATCGCCCATTATGGCAGAAGAGTATTTTCCCCGCGGTACAGTGACTCGCGAATGGGAGTTTTAGTCCCCGTTTGAAGGCTCCACTACGGAAGCGGAAGAAAACATTATTAATGTGTTGGCCTACGTAAATTTAATAAACATGTTGGAACCCGGGGGTTATCTTTAGATTTAATAAATCGAACTACTGTTCAAAAACTAAAAGACCACAAGTAATTCTTGGTCCTTTTTAAAAAATTTTTAATATAATTTACTCCTTAATATAATAGGCATTTCTTTTTTTTTTAAGGCTACACCCCCATATAATCCTACACCAACCTTAAACGAACATGTTTTGGGGCAAAAGATTTTTGTCAATGGTGCTAGCAATGATTCGCGAAAAAGGCATTTTTTTTCGGGGGACGATGAAGCTACTTTAGTAGCGATGGTAGATTAACAGGCATTATGCATTATTGATCGGCTGAAAACCCCACTGGATGGGAAATCCAGACCAAGGCCGTGGGGTAAACGTGTGGTGTGGCATTATCGAAAGAAAATTATTGGGCCTTTTTTTTTTTTTGGCACATTAACCGGTAATATTTTATTGGTTTTTTTTAAAAATGCTTTGCCCATTTTAATGGAATATTTGACATTAATGGGGGCCATGATTTAATTTTGGCAGGTGCCCAGCACATTTTTCCGTTTCGGCGGGTCATTTAAAAATATTTTGGGCGCTGGATTGGAAAAAGGGGCACCTTCCGGCCAGGGGCCCCCCTTTTAAACCCCTTTTTCTTTGGGGCTTTAAAAAAATTTGGAAGTTTGCCAAGCAACTTTTTTTTGGAATGCAAACCCCTTTATAAATTTTTTTTTTCAGATTTAAGTTGGCTGAAAAGAATTTTTCAGACCCATGAGGGGAAAGGGGTTTCAAAATTTTAATATCTTAAAAGAAATGTTGTTAGATTACAATCAAATTACCAGTATTTTTTTTTTGCTGTTC
>JAHBCN010025314.1:0-11334 GCA_019359885.1 Listronotus oregonensis | reverse complement strand
AAAAATTTCAAAAAATCAAAATTCCTTTATTTTCTCCAACTTTAAACGTTTATTTTTTAATTATTTTTAAACAGGTTTATAATTATGGTTTACTATGGTTTTATCATGTTGCTAGTTTTTTTTTTTCTTAAAAACTGTACTAAAAAAAAGGGGGGACATCTTTGAAAGATATTACAAAAAGATTATAAATAGGATGGGAAATGAGGGCAATTAAAAAAAATTTTGGCTGTATTTGCTTTTTTAAAATATTATTAAAATTGATCTTTTTGTTAACAATAAAATGTCTTTTGTCCCTTTAAAATAATTAAATTTTTTTTTTTTAAAAAAACGACATTTAAAAAACCCCCGTAATTAGAAAATGGAAAAAAATTACATCCTGCTTTTGGGAAAAAAAAAGACTTTTTAGCATATGTTAGTGTATTTTTTTATATAAAAATATTTAAAGACTACCCTCTTAAATAATTTAGAAACATCCTTTTTATAAAAAGGGGTATGAATTTTTTTAGTGAAAATCACTTTATTTGAAGCTGGGCCATGGCCAGAGAGATGGTTCTGGGGGTAGAACCAGCCAAAACAACCAAGCTATTCATCGTTATCCAGAAATAAAATATTGATGAGTTTGCCATAAAAAACCGAACGCTAGTCATTGTTTGTAACTATAATTTATCTGAATTAAAGTTCCCGTTTTTGTACTTTAATTTTAAAAATAGAGTAACAAAAAATTTTTTTTAATTTTATTTACTCATACTTTTTAAAAAATTCAAATAATTTAGAGTTTCTATTTTAAAAATATTTGCTCCGGCACCTGTTTATCGTGTTATGAGTGTGGATCCCCAAGGGAAGTTTGAAGCCCAATCCCTATTCGATAAAAAAATGCCCCCCACTATGATAACAATTATTCCACGATTTTTGTAATGTGTGCCCACATACACATTTATAAATCACTGATTAGTAGGCAACATATTTACTTTCACAGAGCCGGAGCCCCTTTTTTTAGGCCCCGGGGGGGGCGTGTAAAACCATACTGGCCCCGCCGTATTAATTTCATTGTTTTGCCGTAAATTTTATTATGTGGTTACAACGTTTTTTGGAATTAAAAAAACCCCCCTTTTTTAGCGATTACTGTTGTTATTTTAAATATTGTAATGTCATTCTACCTAAATATATGGGGGGGGGCCCCCGGGGCCCCCAACTATTTTTCTTTTTTAAATAACTTTTTCTTTTTACAATAAATTTCCATTTTTAGTTTTGCTGACGAAAATATCCTCCACTCTAATTTTAAAAATTTCTCAAGCCAGCCAAAGGCCCGATTTAAAACCACGACAGGTCAATACAAAATCTCTTTCCAAGCCCTTAAACTGATCAGGCTTTAAAAATCGTTTAGCTTAATGCTTCAAGACATACTGTTCGGTGTCGAAAAAAAAAGAATTTTATTTTTTTGGGCTTATTTTTGAGAAACCTTAACTGACACAAACACATTACATCCATAGCTCAGCTGTTTCAAAAAGCTTAATTTTCCCCTTTTGAGCAAAAGCATTTTCTCTCTAATCTGTATACCTGTATGTATTAATTAGACATCTTTAGAATATTGTTTTTATGTCTGGGTAATGGGATTTCCTACAACCTTATTATCCTTGTTTTTATTTAAAAAAAAGCTTTCATCTTATTAATAATCCCACGCTTCCCCTTTTTGATGGCTGGTTTTTTACCTTTCTCCAAGGGGTTGCAAGTAAATTTCGGGATTTCAACAGAGCAAAGTGGCCACTTTTACGCATCCTTTTACACTTTAACTTAAGAGACTTCGAACTTCCCCCTTTCTTTGTTCCGTCATCCCCAAAGTGTCCAGACTAGAATCTCCACCCGCAGGTTTTTTTTTTCTTAAATTTTCAAATATTTAATCTTGTGTAAGTAAACTCCCTTTTCCTCAAGACACCCATGGTACGTTAGTTTTGAAGCCTGCCTTGGTGGACTGTCCCAATATTTTAGAATAAAAATAAAAAATAGCTTATGTCAAAAATTCTATAATTTCGTTAAATTTTTTATGTTATCTGCATGAGGTGACACTATTTTATTGTAATTTTAGGAAATTATAAATTTATAAAGATTGTATGAGCCTAAAACAAAACCCCAAAGTCTAAATTAGGTAAGCTTTTACTTTTCTTGATCCTCGCGATTTAAGTTTTTATTGGGCTAATTACTCTATTTTATTTTTTTTAAGTTTTTTTTTTAAAATACAAATAAAAAAAATTTTTAAATTTTTTAAAATTAAAAGGGCTTACAGCGACTCCACAATTTTTTTATTTAAATCGTGATATAAAATAAATACAAATCAAAATTTTTTATAAGCTTTTAAAACCCCATTTTAAAAATAAAAAAACAAATAAAGTATATTATTTAAATGTACATTTGTGATGAAAACATACATGGAATAAGAATTGGGGAAGCCGACCTGACCTATTTCATTCCAAATTTCCGGGCCTTTCCCCCCTTCCCGGTGCCTGTACAGGGTCTTTGAATTTTCGGTTTTGGAGCCTTTATTTTAAGGGGAAAAAAAATGAAAAAAAATTTGGTTTTTCCTTTTTACTTTTGTTATTAGTAAAAAAATTAAAAAATAAAAATGGAAAAAAAAAACCCCTTAAATTTTTTAAAAAAACAGTTTTAGCCAAAAACGAAAGAGTTTTTTGATTTAAATATATATTCATTAAAATGATAAGTCCCCCGTTTTGGGTTGCTGATTAACCAGCATTTTAATCATCTTGGTCACCGCTTTTTTCGGAAGTTTTAAGGCCATAAAATTTATGGAAAATTTGAAATTTTTAGAAAATTTTTAAATTTTTTTAAAGTGAGGCACCATTGAATTTGGGTTTTCAAAATTATTAATTTTGGCTGAAAAAAAAAAAGAAAAAATTTTAAAAACAATATACAAAATTTGTTTTTTTCTGTAACCTTTTTTTGTTTTAAATTTTTCCAAAAATTTCAATTTTTTAAAACAAGAGGCACCCGTTTTAAAGAAAAAAAATTTTTTTTGCCCCAACTTAACTTTAAAAAAAAGACGAAATATTTTTTGCTTCGTCCCTGACAAAAAAAAAAATTTTTAATAGAAAAAAAATTTTAACAAACAATTAAAATTTAAAAACTTTTATTGTTTCATATTTTCGAAAATATGATTTTTTCAAATTATTTTATTTTGTTAAAAATTCTTAAAAATGGTTTTAAAATTTCTTATTTAATTTAAATAAAAACAAAACCTTAGAACGTCGCAAAATAGGGTTTTCCTTTAAAAAGAAAATTCCTTTTTTTCCTTTTTTTAATTTTTTTTTGAAAAAAAAAAAGGAAAAAAACCAAATTTTTTAAAAAATTTTTTTTCTGTCTTTAAAAATAAACTCCAGAAAGCCATTTTAAATATAATCACCCTGACCCTTAAATTTTTTGTTCTACAGCTTGGCCTTTTTCAAAACCTTTAAACTTTCTGGGGACCCCCCCGTGTGGAAAAAATTCGTATGCAGTTTTAGGTTTGGACTACTCTTAAAGAAAATTGCCACCTGCTTCCTGTACCAAGCGGGATCCCGCGTTATAGGGATGGGGTTTTTTTAAAATTTTTTTTTTGGATTGCTCATACTATTGGGGGTTTTTCTTTTTATAAATAATAAATCTCGCTGCTTGGTGGGGAGGGGAAAGGGGGAAAGAGGCTACATGAAACCCAAAAAACCTGGCGGGGCCCGCTTTTAGAATTTAAAAAAAATCTGTTAGAATCTAAACCGGGCTTTAAAATCCCACTTCGTTTAGATATAGTTATAAAACTAACAAAAACTTTTTAAATATGCGTATTTTTTTGTGTTTTTGCAAATTTTTTTTTTTTGAGGTTCAGCTAATATTGTACGAAATTTTAAAATATTAAATATACCAAGCAAATCGAGCTTCAAACTCAATACATATTTTATTGGCGGCAAGATATATTAATATATAAGGTTATGAATTCCGGATGGGCTTTTTCGTTAGATTTAAGAGGTTTCTGAAAAGGATTTTAAATGCGAAACTCAGCGAGTGCCGTCGAAAATTTGGGGATAAGAAATTTGTATTTTGCTAATTTATTACTAAGGAATATTTTAGTTCAAGAATTAGATGAAAAAATTTAATAAGATAATTAAAAAATGTTTTTTAAATATTAATTTAAATTGAATAATTTATAATTAAACCCCCAAAAAAAGTTTTTTTTTTTTTACTAAAAAGTAAAAAAAATGTTAAAAATTTTTTTTTTAAAATAAAGGGTTTTTCAATTTAAAAAATTGGGAAAGGTTTGAAACAAAATTGGGGGGTTTTTTGGGGTTTTAATTTTCCCTTTACTTTTTAATTTATTTTTTTTTGGGGAAATTTTTAAGAAACAAAAAATTTGGGGTTTTGGGTTTAAAAAATTTTTTTTTACCTTTTGGGTAAAAAACAATAAAAAAGTTTTTTTTCGGGTCCTTTTTATTTTGAAAAAATTTTTCTTCCTTTTTTTCCCCAAAAAAGGGTTTAAAAAAACCAATTTCCAATTCCCCCCACCCAAAAATTTCCCCGGGAAAGCCCAAAACCCCCTTTTTTCCCCCCGGGTTCTTTTTGTTTTTAAATTTTCTAGAAAAATTTTTGTTGTTAAATTTTTTTTCCATAAATTGCCGAGATTGAAAAAAATTAAAAATTGATTTTTTTTTAAAATATGATAAACGATTAAGGGGGACCGATTTTTTTTTAGAAAAGTTGCCTCTGTTTGAAAAATATCGTTTGCAAAAATCTGAAGTTTTGATCTAAACATTGAACTTTTTAACGGAGCTCCCCTATCGCCCATTAAAAACCTGAGTTTAGTTTTTCCCCCCCGTATTTTTATTTTTAGAGTAAAGTTTGGATTTAAATTTTCCAAACGACACCGAAATAAAATTGTTTTCATATGTTTTAGTTAATAGCCTTTAAAATACTTTAAAAACTTGTTTTCCCAAATTTTAAAAAAAACATTATTTAAATTATATTTACATCTAAAATTTGGGACATACGATAAATAAAAAAAAAGTTTTAGTTTGGGTTTTAGCCAAAAAAAAATTTTTTTTTAAAAATTAAACCTTTTAATTAAAAGGGACTTCTTGTCCTTCAAGTAATAAATAGGAAAAATGTAGCGACATTAGAAATATTGTCTTTATTTTATTATTGGCTATTAAGGTTTAGTTTCTTTTTTTTTTTTTGTAAAAAATTTAAAAAATTATCACCAGTTTCTTATCTCGATTGTTTTGGACGGTTTTGTTGTGTTTCATTTACCATTTCGTTCAGTAATGGGTGGTTTGCTTATCGATTTGTATTAAATGGTTTACTTGGAAAAAAATTTAGTGTACTGAAAGGGGCATTCATTTATTAAAGACAATTTTTTTAATTTGTACTTTTGACCAAAATTGTTTCATAATCGAAATTTAAAAATAATCAAAATAAAATATAATATTAGTACAATCAAGTAAAAGTATGATTACGCTAGGGTTTTTATTGAAACACAGATTCGTTTTGGATGTTTTGTTTATAATTATCTTTGTTGTCTTTTAAGTTGTTTACCAAAACTTTTAAAGTACCTATGCAAATTTCTGTTTGTTTTGCCACATTTTATTGACTTATGCAGTTAAGAAAATTATTTCTACAACAAGACTTTACGTCTAACAATTTTTGTTTGTAATTACATTTTTTTATGTTTTTTTAAAATTAATATTAAAAATTTTTATTTATTTATTTTTTTTATATATTTTTATTAAAATTTAATAATAAATAATTTTTTTAATTTTTAAATTTATTTTATTATTTTATTATCAATTGCTTATCAATTTTTTGCCATTGACGAAAAATACGCTCTTGGGAAAAAAAAAATATTATTGTACTTAAAAAACTGATTGAACGTAAAATCCTAAAATTTTTAAAAATACTTAAACCTCAGTAGACGCAAGAGTGATCTTAATAATTTTTCTTTTTTTTAATTTATGGAATCCTAAAAATGTTATTTATTGTTAATTAAATATACTTTTTCTTTTAAGATAAAATAATTTTATATATTTTTTTGTATTTCAAATGGAAACAAGTCATAATTTAATTTTCTTACTCATTTCCACTAATCGTTTCTTTTCATCAACAGGTAAGTCTGGTAAAGGCGCTGTAACTTTTTGTTACAAAAGACCTAATTAAATTATCGCGACGCTTTGTCCTTTCTTTAGGGATGAAATTAAATTAAAAAAGAACAAATGGAGAAACTTTATACCAAAAGTTGTACAAACTGCACCGCTGAGGTCGTTTAAACTGGACCGAGTTTCAAAGCGGATAGAACGGACGAAATTAAAGAGAACAAAATGGGTTTATTGTGTTTTGCCCTGGAAGTACAAGAAAAGTGTGGGATATTGCCACCAATATTAAGGGTGTAACAAAAAATATATTTAATTTTTTAGGAAATGTACAAAATTAAAAAGGTATTAATATTTTTAAAATTTACCCACAACGTGGGTGCTTCAAAAGGGAAACCTCCAAAAAAAATACAATAGATCGGACACTGATTTGCAATAATCCAAATTAAACATGGCGTGAGAACGGATTGTTTTAAAAATTAGATGAAAAAATTTTTTTTTTACCACTGGAACAGAAACACAATTGGTCCAGATAAAATAATTTTTAAAGGATCTGTCTTGAAAATTCCTATTTTAACAAAAACTTTATTTACATGTTTTTGAATGAAAATCAAACTTTGTAACCAAAACAAGGCTTTACCAGAGCTGTGACGTCATCACCGCTGATAGGGCCCAGTTTCGTCGGGTACCCGCGGTGCTAGAGGGCTGAACTTTGGTAGAAAGAAAGATTAGATACGGCTGTACCATTTGCTGTACGAGCTTAGGGTGGTTTGAAACCGGAAAGGGGGGTACTAGGCGTTTGGCTGTGGCGACATGCCATAGTTTGAGCCCAGTTAACCAGTGACCGCATTTAGACGAACGAAATTGGACAGAGAAAAGGAGTGAGTACCACGACCACATTTTGGTAGAACCAAGTGGGTTTTAAAAAAAAGTCAAGAATAAAATTGAGTAGAAAAACGACCAAAAAATGTACGACCCAAAGGGGTACGAAGAATGGTAGCGCCTCTGGAACAAGGGCTTGTAACCACAACCCTATCCAGTAGTGCGCCTGGATACGGTTTGTGATGGAGTCTACGAGTTCCATCGGTCCAGGGATAAAAGACTCTTATTCTCGATAGTTAACCTACCTAAGGGATTAAACGGATACTTTGACTCAGTGAGGGCGATAAAGTTCACGGGTTCAGCCGAAAAAATCCCATAATGACTTCAAACAACCAAGGAAAATAGATAAAAGGATACCCGTTTATATGACGGAGAATGTTGCCCAACTTAAGGGAACTTTTTTCGTGGGTTGGAAACCATTGAACGGATTTTGGCCATGGTAACTAACCGGCATGTTACCGAAATAAAATATCACCAACCCGATGTAGAATGATTATTTTTGTTTTAAAAGAAATTTTTTTGTTCAACCGGAATCCCCATCGGAAATAAGTATTAGAAACTGGGCTAAAAAAAGCCACAGAACAACAAATAAAAGTAAACCAAGGCGCGGTGTAGTCTTATGGAAGATGTGACAAACTATTTTAAGAGCAGTAATGCTTAGAGAAGGTTAAAAGATAGTTTGACCTGAAATACTGCGAGAATAGGGAACAACAATATCGAGAAGGTATAAGAACGAGACAAAATGGAGAATAATATACGGAAAAAAATTGGTACTGGAGAACCAGTATCTGGCGCCCAAATAACAAAGATACGAACACCAAGAACAAAAATGACGGTGTCATCAGATGATACACAAGTAGAAGATAAAGCAAGAATACCAAGGAAAGAATAAACAGAAAACGTATCAAGATGTTCTAAAAGGAATGACTAGGACTTTATAAAAGATTTTTTAACCTAATTGACCTGAACTATGGAGAATTTATTACCAAAGTACTTAGGCGAGGATGCAGAAGACCCTATTTTTACAAAACATGGAGAAATAGTGTATTCAAAATAAAATACTGAAATGACAATGGCATAATGTGGCATTCAACCAATTACAGGACAAGCCCCTCGACGTATGATTATAAATGCCCGAAAAGGCACTAACTGAAACCAGTTGCAAAGTTTACTATTGCGGAACTTCGATGATGTCAACACAAGAAATTGACTAGGTGTGCGCTTGTTGCCAGAAGCCACCGAAAGGGACCTCGTGCGCCTCTTGATGGAACGGGTAAAACCAGAAGTAAGGGCCCCTTTAAGATAATTTTTGTAATCCTTGGTCAACGTGGTTAAACAGGTTGAAAATCTTAATTGATCGGGTGGTTACTGCCCGATTTAGTCTGATAAGAGTTACTATGTGACGTGTCAATGGGGGTGAAACAAAATTATTGCTGCTAGAGCTCGAAACATTTTAAAATTTGTCAGACCAATGCGGCTAAAGATTTTAACTTTAAAGCACATATGCTTGGAGATTAGTTTTAGTAATATTATTTTAAAAAACCATTCAATGATTTGTTAATATGATAGTGAGTATTACGTGTTTAGCCCGCCAAACTGGTCGTTTATTCACACTGATCTCGGAGTACAATGATTTTTAACAATTACAGCTGCTTCCCATTTACCATCCTTTCAATAAACAACATTTCCTGCAGGTTCAAAGAAAAGTTCAAGTTTTGTTGCATTTTGTTCATAATAAAATTTATTTTTATGTTAATGAACCGAATTCCCGTAAGAAGTCCCAGAAAGTGTCAAGCTATCGAAGACACTAAGCCCCAGAAGCGACAAGAAGATCCAGACGACCCCAGATGCACGTCTGGCAGCCGACATGCTAAATGTATGTCACTAAAGGCAGAACCACCGTTTAAACCGAAGCCAAAAACCATCTGTAACTGCTAAGTCGAGCAGTCCGAAGTCTCCAGGTTCAAATGCACCCTAACAGTTTGCAAAGACCCATTCCAAAGGACAACCACCACCTGCAACCCAACCTGCAACACGACCCCAATGTGACAATTTCCGACCACGATAAAAAGAACCATTAACCAATCAACGAATCGGTGCTCAAGGACACAAGTGTTTAGGCTAAGTTAGTGTTAAGTTAGTTTTAGGATAGAAAGCCGACTTGCCGCCCAAAGAGATTTGTACATATAGATTTTAGGTAAAAGGTTAGTTTTAAGGTTCACTTGAAAGTCGGCTCGGCTGGCACCACAGGGAAGCCTTCATGCCACTCTAGAGTTGTAAATTATAGGTTTTAGATAAGGATTCGGAAATAAGAGTAAGGTAAATTTCAGTTTTCAATATTAAAGCGTCCTTTTTTTAAGATAGAGATAAGTGTATAGGGCAGAAGTAGAGAGCAGGAGCAAAAATTTAGGCAAAGTAACAAACTTAACATGTATAAAAAATTTCAGCTCACACGGTTGAGGATAACTGCTTTAAAATTTAGTTGCAAAATTTGACCCGAGCAAACATACAACATACTTACAACAACAAATATTGCAAGTTAAATAAAAGCTTGTATAAATTGGATGAATTTATTAATGCTATATTTGTAAGTTCTTTAATTTGATTTTAATTAATAAAATATAAAAAAGTTCCTTTTAATGAAATTTCAAACAGCTTTGAAGCTGTATTTAAGAAAAAAATGACTAGTTAGAGTACCTAACAAAAACAAAAGCAGTTGAGGTTATAATATAAGTATGCAATACTTAGATAAAACGACTGGTAAAAATTGCGGATTTCTTTCGTTTAAATAATAATAACGTGTGTATTCCAATACCGAGTTTGGCGCTGATATTTGGCTTTATGCTTTAAAACTATACAATATTGTATAAAAATCATACGTAGTGGTATGTACAAAAAAACTACGAAGTTGTTTTTCTAGGTGTAATTGAGCCTAAAACATTGAGCGATATTTTAATCTGTAAGAAGAAATGCCTTCATGTCAAAAACTAAAAAAATGTTGGTTTGAAAAATTAAATAAATGTTTAATTACCAACTTGTATCTTATTATTTTTTCAGTTTCATTAACATTTTTCAAAATTGGGTAGGAAAAAATATTATTTTAAAACTGTTTATTAATAGGGTACTTTATTGGTATTATCGAGGCAAGTTTTAGGAAAATCTATCAGCCCATTTTTTTCAAATTGTACAGGTATTTTGTTTTATTTAAAATAAATTTAAAAGAAGTACGAACCTTTTGTACAAATGCAAAACCTTGAAGTAAATTCCCGACCTCGTCCTTTTGTTTTATCTTATTCCGCCGCCTAAATTAACGATCTTCATTAATTCTAATGTTACCTGTAAAGGCTTGACGTCTACTTTTAGAAACGCCCCATCACTCTGCGGTTACGAGAATCACTTTGGTTTTTATTCGACTTTATCTAGATAATGGACACTTAGATATACCTGAGCTGTGCAAAAAGTACAAATGATACAGTTTAAAAATTTGTAGCACTTCTCCGTTTTAGTCAATTCATTATTTTTAACAGCATCTGTAAGGAAATGAATTGACGCTGTCATAACATAAATATGTTTCTAGCCCGAAGAGTGATTTCCTAATTCAGTTTCCAAGTCATAAATATAAATAGGATAAATTGAAAACCTAATTCTTCCCTTGACAAGTTAAATAACCGTCATTGTAAGTCGGAAGTTAAGTCCCCTTTTATGTTAGCTAGATAAATGACCGCCAGTGATCATCGTATGCGTTTTTATGTGGTTTGAATTTCATTGGTTGATCAGTAATGAGGGTATTATTTGTATAAGATCTGACACTACAACTTATTGTCCGCAGTTATGATGGCTTGTCTTTATGTATCGGGGTTTCTTGAATGCAGGTTGGCTGGAGTTTGTCTTTTTTGGCACCTGTTTTTTCCCGTGGATGGCAGGCGTTGGGTATCATCTCTTTTTTTGAGTTTGTCCTGATCGTTTTTCTATTTCTGTGCTTCTTTATAATTCTAATTCTGTTTGTGTTCTGGCTTGTAAATTGTTTTGTTTCAGTTTTTGTCCTGTGTTTAAATGTGTTGGGCGGGGCGACGTGGTTATTTTGTTTTTTTTGAAATTCTTTGGTTTGCCCTGGGGCCTTTTTTCTATTGGCTATCCCATGTATGAAGATTGCATCCTGCGCATGGTATTTCCAGTGGATTTTTCTTTGCCGT
This sequence comes from Listronotus oregonensis, assembly GCA_019359885.1. Classification (NCBI taxonomy): domain Eukaryota; kingdom Metazoa; phylum Arthropoda; class Insecta; order Coleoptera; family Curculionidae; genus Listronotus; species Listronotus oregonensis. Next base: position 140 of record JAHBCN010025314.1, on the reverse strand, counting down.
GGGGGAAAATATCTTTGATTTTTGGGGGGTTTTAAATCTCGATGTTGTGCCTTTTTTGGGCTCTACCAAATTTTGTCTGTGGTGCCTTGGGCGTATGGAAAAAAAGTTTTTTTTTTTTTTTTCTTCTTTTTTTTTTCCTG